>CAMXCT020002458.1:355000-532500 GCA_947184155.2 Cladocopium goreaui | reverse complement strand
ACTACCTATACACTGTCATTCATGTGTTGAACTAATTAACCGTAGCACAACCCGCCAATTCGTAATTTATGCCTTGACAACCTCTAAAGCAAGAAAGGGTAAATTAATTTGTCTGAAAATAGGATACACACCCCTAAAATCCTAAAATCCAATGGTTTAGCATCATTTTCCCATTGCAATTGCCATATATTGTGCATTTCTTGGGGGTGAATTCCTACATTTTCAGACCCCATGTGTGGCAAGTCTTGGCTGCAAAGTTCTGCAGGTTCGGCCTCACGCAAACGTTGAGCTCGTCGATCGTCCAACATCTGACGGTTGGGATTTGTGTCATCACACTCATTCCTGGCCACGCAGCCATTTCAAACGCCCTCAAGATTTTATCCACACTCCTGAGAGGAACTCTGGTTTTGTGTCAACAAAAACATGGGCAATGAATGAAAAAAACATGGTAAGAACCACGTAGCAAAATCATGCTGCAAAATCTATGGCTGGTGAAGCTTTCTGTTCAAGGAGATTGTCTGCAGCGCTTGCCAAGAAACAAAGCAAAGAGAAACAAATAGGCTCAATTCCGTTGGGTTTCACCTCTGCCCCTCCAGAATCTGAGCACCCCACGATGTGTAATGCCAAAACTGATTGGATTTTCGGTAGTCTCCAACCTCAAGTGTCAACTAGTTCCAGCCCGTCTAATATTCCGCTATGGCCAGTTGACATCGGTTGATGGCTGATGGGGATGGACTGATTCGCTACCAAGTTTCACTTCATCACTCTTACCCTCTGGTAAACTAACATAGCTGTAGAAAATCACCATTTTTAGTGGGTAAATCAACTATAAATGGCCATTTTCAATAGCTATGTTAAATTACCAGAGGGTAAACCAACGGCCATAGGAATACCGGCAATGACTAACATAGCTATAGAAAATCACCATGCTTTTTTCAAATGGGGTGGGCTAAACCATGCTATTTCGATTAGGGCCATCTATCCCAGTTCGCAAAGTCTAACAGTTTACCAGGCCGGGTAGAGGATGTACGGATTTGAAATGCCATAGTGATTCAAAAACTTGGGGGTCACTATGGCCCCGTTTGTAAATGGGCGAGCTACACCCCCAGTTATCTATAGAATCTCCTCACTTATATATATATATATATCATTATATATATGGTCAAAACTCAATTCATGTGGTGAGGTCATGGCATCGCTTCATAAGGCCCCCTATCGCTACACACAGTCCCAGCACCCTTTTCACCAACTAGGCAGAATGGCTGCTAGAAGAGGAGGATCCAGATGAGGAATTGGATTCTTATTCCCCTTGCGATGGTATCTCCAGGGAAATTCAAACTTTTACGTGATCACCAAGGCTGACGTCGACAGCTTCAGCTAGACACCAGCCGGACTCACTGCAGGTCACCTGACCTCGGAGGCTGCCCTTGGCTTGTGTTGGCTTGTCTTGGCTTGTCTTGCCTGTGCTGCCTTGTTTCCGGCGCCTTTTTTCTTCACCCCGCCTCCTTTGCAACCTAATACCACGCCAAAATGAATCGGCAAAACCCTGACCAAATGAACCCTTTAAGAACTAACCCAGTAAGAACTTGAGGGTACCCTTGTTCATACTTCCCATATTTTTCCACCTACAGCACAAGTTGTATAGTTTCAAATGACCATGTGGGGTATTCCCTAATTTCATGGATTTCAGGTATCGCTCTGGGTATCGAGGGGTATCGCTTCGGGCATCGCTACGGGGACCAGAAAATGTGTGATCTCAGGTGTATGTTTCAAGTGACACGAAATTCTGACAAGCTCCATGTTGCAATTCTACTCCTGGACAGTGGCTTTGGAGAAGCGTCCGTGACCGCACAAGGATGCTTTTTCAACATATCTCAGCACGGTCACTATCTGAATCAACATCATCACCATCACCATCATCATCAGCATCATCACCATCATCAAGCTCATGATGCGTTATGAATTAGTTTCTTGCATACCTTATACATCAACATATCCCAATATATCAATATTGTTTAATGTAACTATCTCATATATACTTGACGACGGGCCATCTTGCAACTACCCAGGAAGACCAGCCCACTGCGACTGCTCCAGTGTCGCACTCTGACATCAAAAGATTGGAAAGTCATGCGCCCAACAGGAAGCTTCAATCATAAACACAGTCTAAAAAGAGGTATCGCTACATAAGGCCCCCTATCGCTACACACAGTAAATCACATATTTTGAGTAGTGATGGCGGATCGTAATTGAAGCCTTTCATAGCTTATTTTGACCCTTGCTCATATGAGTTCTATATGAATTATCAACCACGGATGCACCTCCAAGTAGCCAGATCCATAATACGAGTAGTGCAAATAAAGGATGCAGCCCCGGCACGTAAATAAACTTCAGAATCGAACGAGAGCCGCCCTCGGTTGGCGACACACAATGTGTGGCAGCATTCACACCTCAGTTCACCGGTGAAATTCGATGCATAAGACATGCATAAAAAAAACGTGTCCTTTTGAAGGTCTAGGTATATATAGTATACACATAGAATATAGTATATATATAGTATATATGTGTACATAATACACACTATATATACATATATTATATACGTACTAATGCATGCTCTACATATGTGTCTATGAATCCGTAAACAAGCATCATAGCATGATCGCAATATGATGTCCATCATCCAAGACAAAGATACTGCGAGTCTCACGAAAAGAAAACAGGTAGTTAACCAAGCCTTAGCTATTAAGTCACTCAATTCAATAAACTCATTGATCGATATCAAAAGCACAAGACAAATCTCGCAACACATGTAAGTGTATTCAAATAGTACATATTCAAGGCACATCCTCAAAGGTGTACAGTAGTATTGAATTACAACTCATAGCTGCTAGAAGTGCCCGACACAGTTCACGCGAACTGCCCCAGGGTTGAATGTTTTGGTTTTGCCTTTGCTTTCGCTGGTAGGGAAGCCGCACGAGGCCGCTAAACTAACCTGCAATGGATCCCCAATTCAAAAGAGTCACAACAAAGATCAACAAAGTATTTTTGCTTGATTTGTCAATTCTATTCATTCAGATTTCTCCCTGAAAGTCTGACTCATTTAGAAAACCCATGGTAACCTTGACAATCCACAGTCAACTCAGGGGAATCCGTGTGGCTTTGGGCCTTTCCCATGGCCAGTTGACATCCAAACACACAACCCATTGTACTTGGGGGCGCATCGAAATTAGTAAATTGGCCATAACCTCTTAGACACCGTATGTATATATATATACGTGTACGTTCGTGATTTAGGCATAAACACACACATGTGTGTGTATATTATGGATGTCTCTGTGTGTAATATACGTATATATATATATATACTAGTATTTTAGGGTTATAAACGACTTACTGTGCTTCCCCCATGATCAATTCTTATATGTGTTTTGGAATTTCCGTACCGTCCACATGAAAAATCCCGTAGGTCTTCCATTCTGGGATCCATTGAGGGCCCTGAGGCCCCGTCCCACCATCATCAGTGAGTTGGGCTTGGTCTGCACGCTATGCAGCCTGTGGCGACGAGTGAATACCACCGGCTGCAGCGGCTTTCAACAAATTGTTGGCCACAACGCGCAGAAGCAACACGTCAGCAATAATATGCAATAATAGATAATAATAATGATAATATAATCAGAATAGCACATATATCACAATATATAACATTATAATTTAAAGTATCCCCCATGTGTGACCCATAAAATAGATCCAATACTAAAGGAAGGGCGAATCATGGTGTATCCAAGGAATCAACACGATTCAAAGCCTGTGTTTCTAAGTGTTTCCAAGGGCGTATCTAAGCTTTGGAAGGGATTCAGCCGATGGTATTGGCTTTGACTTCCAGTACCAACCTTGAAACCCCCCATTGAAACTGGTTAGTCGCTGCTAGTAAGTCCCCCGTAGGTTGTCCAATCAATGGATTATAACATTGACCCGGGCAAGCCGGCGGCGGAAGTTTCCCAAACATAAATGACCTATAGTTCAAAGACACCCTGTCCCGACCGTGTCCTTCCCTCGACAACCGTTTGATTTTTTCAGCGAGAGCCGAAGCAAAGTCTTCACACTCCACACTTCACACTGCACTCTTCGCACTCCAAACTTCAAACTTCACACTCCACACTTCACACTTCTCACTTCCCACTGATTCCTTCACACTTCACACTTCACACTGCACTCTTTACGCCCCACACTTCACACTGCTCTAAACCTACGTGCAACAAAAACAACATTAGTGCCAAAATGGAGAAAATCTGCTGACAAATCACTGTCGCAGCCTTCATGCATCCACTCCAATACGGTTTACGAAGTCCAGCTGCAAACGACAATAGTATTACGCATGCAGCCACAGCATGAAGCAACCTTGACGCAGCCATTACAATGCGATCTGCGGAGACTGAGTTGCAAAACACAATAGAACTACGCGCAACGGCGTCGGAAATTGTAGCTCCAAAACCGGATCTCGACGCCAGAGCGAAAAAAAAGACGATTTTGAAGCACTTTTTAAAAGGATTTTTAGAAGGAAAATCGCTAGCGCCAAAAACGCATTTCGTGCGAGACTTCCTTCAAAACTCCATCGGCAACTCATCCACCAGCACCACTTGCAATCCCATTTACATTGTGGGAACGATCCTACAGTTGCAAATCACAATGGAATTCTGTCGACCGCAAATGCACGAAACACAGGTGAAACCCCATTTACAATGCGGAACCGATCCGACCATGGTCCGAGAATGATCCGACCATGGTCCGAGAATGATCCGACCACACACGAGACCGTCTCGCACCCGTCGCACCGCAGAGGTAGATCATCGACGTTCGGGGACGCACTTTGCCTGGAAAAACACAGGGTTTCGTGCATCTGCTATCTCTCAAAACCGCATTTCGTGCGAGACTTCCTTCAAAACTCCATCGGCAACTCATCCACCAGCACCACTTGCAATCCCATTTACATTGCGGGAACGATCCTACAGTTGCAAATCACAATGGAATTCTGTCGACCGCAAATGCACGAAACACAGGTGGAACCCCATTTACAATGCGGAACCGATCCGAGACCGATCCGCCCATGATCCGACCACACACGAGACCGTCTCGCAACCGTCGCACCGCAGAGGTAGATCATCGAGGTTCGGAGACGGACTTTGTATGGAAAAACATAGGGTTTCGTGCATCTGCTATCTCTCAAAAACGCATTTCGTGCGAGACTTCCTTCAAAACTCCATCGGCAACTCATCCACCAGCACCACTTGCAATCCCATTTACATTGCGGGAACAATTTCTTTGACTAACTCGTTCCCTAACGAACTCTTTCTTTGCTAACTCTTTCTTTGCTCTTTCTTTGACTAACTCTTTCTTTGCGAACTCTTTCTTTGACTACCTCATATATCCTGACTAACTCTTTCTTTGACTACCTCATATATCCTGACTAACTCTTTCTTTGACTACCTCACTGACTAACTCTTTCTTTGACTAACTCTTTCCCTCACTAACTCTTTCTTTGACTAACTCTTTCCCTCACTAACTCTTTCTTTGACTAACTCTTTCCCTGACTAACTGTTTCTTTGCTAACTCTTTCTTTGACTAACTCTTTCCCTCACTATCTCTTTCTTTGACTAACTCTTTCGCTGACTAACTCTTTCTTTGACTAACTCTTTCCCTGACTAACTGTTTCTTTGACTAACTCTTTCTTTGACTAACTCTTTCCCTCACTAACTCTTTCTTTGACTAACTCTTTCCCTGACTAACTGTTTCTTTGACTAACTCTTTCTTTGACTAACTCTTTCCCTGACGAACTCTTTCTTTGACTAACTCTTTCTGTGACTAACTCTTTCTTTGCTAACTCTTTCTTTGACTAACTCTTTCCCTCACTAACTCTTTCTTTGACTAACTCTTTCCCTGACTAACTGTTTCTTTGACTAACTCTTTCTTTGACTAACTCTTTCCCTGACGAACTCTTTCTTTGCTAACTCTTTCTGTGACTAACTCTTTCCCTCATTAACTCTTTCTTTGACTAACTCTTTCCCTGACTAACTGTTTCTTTGACTAACTCTTTCTTTGACTAACTCTTTCCCTGACGAACTCTTTCTTTGCTAACTCTTTCTTTGACTAACTCTTTCCCTGACATTCTAAAAGTCCGTAACACGGAAGTTTCTCCCCCTAAACTTCCTTTGAACATGTTCTGACTATGAAAATGTGGTTAAAACAATGCCATCTGCCACTGTCTGCACCATCCCCAAAATCACCATCCCCAAAATCTATCAAAATCTCATCACCATTTTTATAGGTGGTATATAACCACAACCAAATGGTGGCTAGTTTATGGCATTGTTAAGAAACCTCATGTTTTTCATGTTCACCACAACCAGTGGGACCCAGTGGGATGACTGGGATGATGGGCCCAGTCGAAAGTAGGTGATTTTCCACAGTTCTGTAGACGTTTACCAGAGGCTATTCAAAGCAGTTGCCAAAGCCCCATGTCACCAGACATCGCTGAATTCACCGACTTCGTTCTGGGGCACGGGCTTGCCGGCAGCATCCCAGAAAGTCACCTGTGGGTGAAGCGCTTCACAACACAGGTGGAGGTGTCCTAAATTGGGGGCAAACCGGGGTAACCCGGGTAACCTCAAATTATCATAAATGATCCCTTTTTTGATTGGGATTTTCCACTACAAACCATCCATTTTGGGTACCAATTTAGGACACCTCCATGTTTCATTGCATTTCTGAAGAATGTTGCCTTCTTGAAAGCGGCAACCTGGTAGCGGAAGCCGAGCCGCATTACACCGGGAGTCATTGTCCACCGTGAACGCGAACTCCAAGTCTTTTCTCGGCACCTCGCATTTTGGTAATCTGGGCCTATATAGTTATAATATGATCATTAATCATCTGATATATGAATAACTATGATTAACATTTGTACTGGTTTTCATATCCACTTTTCTATCCCCATGTTTTGGGACATGGGGGAAACTCGTGCCTGGCCGGAATTCTGACAACGTCTCTGATCTTTGAAGGTTGATTTTCACAAGAAACATCCAGCAACCATGGCATCTAATCCCTTCCAACACAAAAACACCACCCAAAAAACCATGTTTTTTTGTCGGCAAGTTCTACTTGTATAGTTGGGACCTTACTACCAGGGGATGTTCCCAATTTTTGGGGCGCTGGGATTACATATCTGTTTCAATCTTCCCATCATCCAGTCCTTGTACATTTGCAGGTCAGGGTGGCAACCCATGCCCTTGCTGTCCATCCTTGGCAATGTGGTTATTTCACATGAAAAAGTGGTCAAATGGAAGGTTATCACAAGAAATAGATAAACAAAACATGGATATAAAAGGTACATTAAGTTAAAACATGTTAAAACATGTAACCTCCAAAGAGATTAAACAACAGGTTGAAAACCTGCAAGTTTCTTTGAGGATATCGTAGAATCGCTAGGGGATCCCGGGATCGGGGGCTGCATTCCAGTGGTCACCCATCAAACGTAGACCTGGCATAACTGGCGAGATATTTCCATTGATATTTCCATTGATATTTCCATTGATATTTCCATTGATATTTCCATTGATATTTCCATCATAGCTGGCATTAATACATATTAATACTACTGGATATACCATATTTCCATTCATATAGCTGGCATAGGATCTACTAGGATCTACTAGGCCCACTTAGCACGTGGCCCATTCTTCCCGTTTCTCAGACGTCCGGCCCGTACTCGCGTAGCTCGATGGGGAAGTCTGAGGGCCACATGGGTCCCTGCGGAGTCCAGGGATGGTTTTTTTTCCATGGAAAGAGTCATCTGAACATGGTGTGCTTTTACAATTATATATAAAATATAACATCTATAACATATGACATAATATGATACTATAATTAATTATATATATATTATATTGACATATAATATACTTATAGAAATGGAATATATTATATCATCAACAACATGATACTTGGATGTATGTGCACATGGGGGATAACCCAAACTTGCAATTATGATGGGAACAGTGATGATGAACAATTGGATTTTTGGGGAACCCTATTTTCAGACAAACCCATACGATCCCATTTGTGGGTTCAAAAACACATGCGAAATAAAACATATGATATATATATACACATATTATTAATATTATTATTATTGTTATTACTATTATTATCATATGCTTAGAACTACTAAAACTGCTAACCTCATAATTTTGTTGCGTTTCTGATTTTTTGGAGGTTGTGCATGCTTGAAGACGTCGGTGGAGGGTCCAAAACGATCAACCACGAATTTCTGGAGCAGTTTTTGGAAGCAGTTCCAGTAAGCCGCCTCCGCATTCACAGCTGACACCCACTGCCGGAACGGATCATTGCCTCAATAGCACGACAAATTTCAAATTGGTATAAGAGTTACAGTAAGTATAACCCTGTCTCAAAAATTCTCAAAATGCACGCAAGGAACTCAAAGAAGCACTTTGCATTTGGCTGCTTCATCCTTGCCGTAGATCAAATAACATATCTACATTTCGTGTTAATATCCATTCTGTGCAGCCACGCAGCCGTAGATCAGGCGGTACAAGCTGGAGTTCTGCGGAATCAAATCCATGATGTAACCTCTTCAGCCGAGCTAAAAACCGGGCAAGGCTCCAAGGCTCCAAGGCCGAACGCCTGACGGACAAGCGTGCGCCTCCGAGACGGTTCTTGCCATCGAGGTTGCAGTTGGCCTCAAGCAGGGGATAGGATTTGATATACCCCATAGGATCCATGTATGCTATATATGCTAACATTGGGAGTATATTGATGGTAAATGTTACCATATATAGCATACATGGATCCTATGGGTACCCAACTCTGATCCACATCATGGTTTGATAAATTTAGGATATCATGATTTATGTTGACGTATTTTCACATGCTGGTGCTTGATGTTGCGATTGTATGTTCATCTGAGAGAACCGGACCATTCAAGAAGGCCCAAAGTCAGCCAGTTCATGGAAGTTCTATTGACATCAAGACAATATCTTAGGCTGTAAGTGGCTTCCAGTAATTACTGTGGTAAACTCCATTTTCTCACAGAATTCAAATCGCAAGATTAGGTAATTATAGCATGGCTGATGGATCATCATTGGTTTGACCTGCTTAGCAGCAAAGATGTCCTTTTCCAATGCCAGCGAGAATTAACCGCTCATGGTAGAACTATGTATGGTTTGATGCAATAATTGGTTTCATCACAACGTAGTAGGCATAGAATCTGGCTGCAAATGAACCGTCCCGGCACAGTACAGGGCCATCATTGCATGATTATCGTGCGCATCATCGGTGGGGCCCAAACCATAATTTATCAATTATTGACAGAGTTAGATAAACTCCGCATGTGTTTGTTAACTTCCCCCTTGATCATCCTTGATCCATATTAGTATATGTTCCCTCTGGTTATTTGACATAACTATGGAAAATTGCCCATTTGTAGGATTTATGATGATTTATCATGATTTACTCATTCTGGTTGGTGGTTTCAATCCCTCTGAAAAATATGAAAGTCAGTTGGGATGATTCTTCCCAATATATGGGAAAATAAAATTCATGTTCCACACCACCAAGCAGAATTTATAATGTGTGATTTTCCATAGCTATGTCACAAATTACCCGAGGGATCCCGAGGGTATATTGTCCTCACTTTTGACGGAGTTAACCTCCACATTTGCTAAAGAAACCACCAAAAAATAACATCATATTCCCATATACCCTCTGGCAAACTAACATAATCATTGAAATTCACCACTTTTAAGAGGGAAATAAACTTAACAATCTTAACAAGGGCCATTTTCAATAGCTATGTAAGTTTACCGGAGGGTATTCCCTATAGCTTCCCCAAGTGGTGGGTTTCCCATTGGTAAAAACAAGAAATCATCCTCAGTACCATGATATTCCCATGGATTTCCATATATTTCCCTATAGCTTCCCCATCCACTATAGGTTCCTCAGCAGTTCTCAAGTGCAATCATGATAACCCAACGCGTTCCACGCGGCACCTCGATATCAGTGGAACGCCACAAGCGCTGGGTCTCTTCCTGGTGTTGATTGTGATGTGAGTCCCACAGGGTAATCTAAAGACAAGAAAAGACAACTATTGATATCCCAAAGTTGGGTCACATAGAGTTTATGGATGTTTTTATGGTACTTTTGTGGTACTTAAGTTTACTCATCCCACTGACTCAGTAGCTTAGCTCACCAGTAGCTCACAGCGAACATCTACCTACTCATCCCAAAACCAGGGATATATATATATATAGAACCATAGTTACTCATTCGTGGCTAGTTCGGCAACAAGTAATCGACAGAACAATCCAAGTAACGGTGGATAATCCCTGAAACCTCCACATATTTTGGGTTGAAGATTCCCAAGTGTTTCTTTTGGGGAACAACATGGTGTTAAACATCCCTGGTTGGTGGTTTGAGCCCTACCCCTCTGAAAAATCATGGAGTGAAAGTCAGTTGGGATGTGCTGACATTCCCAATATGATGGGAAAGTCATAAAATTCAATGGTTTCAAACCACCAACCAGATATGAGAAAGCTTGTCTTTGTAATTCCATCCTCCAAATGTTGAAGATCCCCAAATGGACACCGGAATGAATACAGCTAAATCCAATACCAAGAAAGGATGGGACAACTTCCACGCTTTCACCGATAGTCAATGAGTCATTGAGTCAATAATCGCCGTGCAACCCCGTTGCAGCCGTTGACCGAAACATTCTTCATCATCCAAGCGAGCATGGAAAAAGAAGAACTGATTAAAAACTACCAACCATCCACATATTTCAAGAAAAAATATCCACAAATATCTGCATATGATAAACTCATTCTAGTATTACAGTGTTGCAAATAAATTGTCATAGGTTTGCCTAGTTGTGTAACTAAACAATACGTACACGAATACCCAAGTTTTGGTCATGATTCATAAAATCATCCCAGTCATGAACAGCCACGAATCAGTTTCTTAAAAACAATGAACCTCTACCATCATCCGAAACTTTGCAGTAATGGTTACAATTACAATCATCATCAACCATCATCAACCATCATCTGGTTGGTGGTTTCAACCCCTCTGAAAAATATTAGTCAGTTGGGATGATTATTCCCAATATATGGAAATTCATAAAATTCAATGGTTTCAAACCACCAACCAGATCATCAATCATCCCAGTTTTGCAAACGATTCCCAATCTGAGCCAGTAAAGATACCCCTATTCCATCTCATCATGTTGGTTGATAGGTTTCCCTACTATGGTTTCACAAAAAAACATCACCGATATTCCGAGTAGTACAACTGCTTTTAACAAAAAAACATCAACCAGGATAATTTACTGTGGTTTGCCATAATCATCAATATTCCCAGTAGTATAACTCCCTATTAAAAATTAATGGTTATAACCCAAGCCATAAAGTCATATTAGTACTTCGATATCAACCAATAGCCATAGTAATTGATGCTTATTACAAATATATCGATGATTATTACAAACCATATCAATAACCAATGAAAAATAACCATAGTAATACTCCTATTCAAAACCTCAAGCACAGCCAAACATTTCAATGGCTTTCCCTATGAAAGTCATGGCGCCTTGATGGCTGCGAAAGTGGGCACGTCGAAGAAGTCTTCGGCGTAGATGATGTGATCGTTCGCCTGGAGACGGAAACGGAAAGCGGCGCTTGCGTGGCGCTTGCGCCTGGTGAGGAAACAGCAACCAAAACCATAGGAAAATGGGGATTGAAGGAAAAACATGGTGATTTTATGGGATCTATAGCCGGTTTGAAAATGAGGTACATCATCAAATAATTCTTTTAATGGGAAATATGGTGATAAACCATGAATTTTTGGGTTACCCTGTTCTCAAACAAACCCAAATGGTGATTTCACCCACCAAAAATGGGGACTTCCTATGGAAAATTGGGATTTGTAGTTGATGCACATGACTCGGTTGATTTCTGGGTTGATTAGGGGGACATAACGAACTAGTTAATGGTTGAAACTAAACCAACAGACATCACTGGGGGACTTCCCCTTGAAGGTTTCAGGAGATTGTTTTTTGTATATGTGCTAGGGTCAAAACATGGTATACGGTCTATAGTCATCCATCCTGCAATGGGAATCCTTACAATGGTCCATATATATAGATATGTATACACATGTAAATCAGAGGACCAACAAAACACTGAGATTCATGTATATATATATACATTTTACTACATTTATGTAGATTTATAGATGTATTTAATCTCATATATGTACGTACGTTTCAGGATGTTTTTTGGTAAATGAAGGTTCTCTTCATATTACCAAGCTTTGTTAGGTCTAGATCTTTCAGGGACATTTTCTGTCAACACCAACCACAGCAACATGGGTGGCAAAGATTCTATGTAATGAACCAGCTATCCCCATTCTTAATGGTGAAATGACCCGATTCCTGGTGAAGCTCCCACTGACTACTGCTTGTTCTTCTCATACTATTACTAGATTTGTGATATCATCATACTTAACTCCCACTTCTATTTATACTGCAGTACCCCCAAAAAAAAAGATGCCGAACAGTATTTCCAGGATGCTAGTTGCTAGTTCGACGATATTTTTTCCCACATTTTGCGGGTTCCCAACTTCTGGCATATATATATATATACAGTATATATTATTAAGTATTATATATATATGGGATTATGGGGGTAGTTTCCCAAAATGGTGGTATCCCGTAGTATCCCCCCAGCTATTCAGGAAACCTATGGAAAGCTCCATTGAAAATCTCCAGCATGTTGGCTCCTCAGCTTCCAATTCACCCAATGCCCCCATCTCAATCTAGTCTCGCGAGTCGGCCTTGAAGATCTTTGCTTTCTCGTCTAGGCCTGGTCCAGAAATGCCGGGAAAAACGGTGAAAAACAGTTACCATTGCCGAGTTACCCTCTGGTTATTTAACATAGCCATGGAAAGATCCACCATTTTCAATAGGTGAACTGTGAACCATCTATTTCTATGGGCCATCTATACCATGGCAAACTGTTAGTCATAACCAGAGGGTAACACAGACATTAACTATCAGATGTACCTAACTCCTGGACTAAGCATGGTGACCAGGGTGCTCGAACCCCAAATCAAAGCCAACCACGCTCTTAGATCCAAAGGGCAGCAAGGGATGTAGAGATTCTCTACCATACATTTTCTACCCTCTGGTAAACTAAGATAGCTATATAGAAAATCACCATGCTTTTAATAGGAAAATCAACTATAAATGGCAATTTTCAAAAGCTATGTTAAATTACGGGCAGGACTGAGGGTTGTCCCGGAATGGTCGTATGAACGTGAGTGGGAGGCTCATTTCTCTGCGCAGGTGCAGTGTTTTATGACTCTGGTACATCTGTGAGTTAGCGTGGTCTAAGACAATTTTTTGGAAAAATCAGTCAGAAAAGTGAACCCTCTGCGGACTTCAGGCGTTTCGGCCATTTCCACTTTTTCAATCTTTTCGACTTTTTTGGCGAGTCCGGATTTTATAACTTATGTAAACCCTAAATGAAACACCTAATAGAAGTATGCTTATATGTTCCATGGGGCCGGGGGATTTTATAACTTATGTCCTATATGAAACCCCTTATAGGAGGTATGCGTATATGTTCCATGGGGCCGGGAGATTATGACAAGGACATGTTATGACAAGGAAATCCCCTAGCACTGGAATGGTGGAACCAATGGGTTGCTAGCTCCGCTCTCGGGTATGGCCCTCCGGGCCATACCCTCGTCCTGTGGGTTAAATTACCAGAGGGTAACTCCCATGTACATCTGCGCCGGAACTTGCCGAACATTTGAATTTCGGCAGGCCTCATTCGGCAGGCATAATTAATGTTGTGTCAGCCGGTCATACCTTTTTTCAGCCAGTCCCATACCCAACATTTGCCCAACATCACCTCCCGGATCAGGTAGATATCATGTAAACCATCACCAAATTTACCACAAATGGGAGGTTTTAAGTTTAAACTTTGGTATAAACCATCGACCCATATGGGTGGTTTGTTTGTGCTATACTCTATAAATATCTATAAATACTACCAGGTCATCTGGGCGTCAATTGACCACCTTTCAATCCGTCCTCCAGCTGCCTGTGAGTGTCTTCGTCGACACTCCTGGAGAGAACGTCGACTTCGTCTCCTGAAGGTACTCACGACATGGCGATCCGCCGAAATCCACTTCGTCTCATGCGGAAGGGAACAAGGATTGAGATTTAGGCCACATAAAAATTGAGAACTTCAACCAACACAATATACAAAGATCATCTTGAACACCATTGATTTTGGCCAACAAACTCTCCGATTGAATCAGAAAGACTCAGGAAGTTTTGCGCACCGGTGGCGTCGAAGGTGGTAGCACGCCAATGGAAACCTGGCGCCAAGTATTATTCAACCCACCCACCACCCAGTCAGGTGACCCTCACAATAATAAAGGTTGTATGAAGGGTGAATCTTAACCATCCAAGACTGGTTGGTGGTTTCAACCTACTCTGAAAAATCATGGAGGGAAAGTCAGTTGGGCTGTGCTGACATTCCCAATATGATGGGAAAGTCTTAAAATTCCATGGTTCCAAACCACCAATCCGAAGAGTGTTTGGACTGGACTTATGGTTTTGGGAGAATGTGAACCAACATCCACTGATCTGGATCCGGAGAATCTGAACTTTGGGGGGGTCAACATGGGTCAACTTTTAGAGCCATATCAAGATGTGCATTGAAACCACATAGCCAACTTATGCCAACATATTATCCAACATGGCATAATAGTTGAGATTCTATATAAAAAACAACATGCAACCATAGAATCAAACAATATTGTAAGGACATAGATCAATGACATCAAAAAACAGCATGAAACAATGACATCTCAAGAATATGTATAACTTGTAACCTTCATCTCTTATCTATCAGAATTAATCATAATTCACCAACCTGAAAAGTTCGGCCATTTGGGGCCTCCAGCTCACCTTGTTTGAGCACCAGAGGCTATTCCCATCATTTACAGTAGATCTCATGAAATCACCATTAAATCCCATTCTATCCCATAAAATCACTATTACATCACTATATCAAATCATATCAATCACTATTAAATTACTATTAAATCACTACGAAATCACTATGAAATCCCATAGAATCACCATTTCCCCATCATTTTCCCAGCAAAAATGAGGTAATCTTATACCCTCCTATCCGATCACACCTCGGCTGCCTTCAAGGTTGATCGCGCATCGTATAAGGCTGCCTGGACGAGGGAGGGATCAATAAGATATAGGATATATATATATATATATCAATGGATGAGTTTAAGGAAAAACCTTAACCGGAAACCATACTCTATCATAGATTTCCCCATGTTTTATATGGGATTATATGGGGCTTTCCGGTCAAATTTCTCTTAAGCCAATCCATTGAAAATAGCCTAATATAGTTGTACTATGACTATGGGTGATATGATCATTTACTAGGCTCATTAGGTATAGCTATAGTCAGATACATCAACCATAAATGAATGGACATGTCAGGAGCCGATTTATTGAAGGTACCTAGCATATATATATATAAATATGGCTCTTATTTTAGGGCTATGAGGGAATATCCCAACAAAATATTAGCCTTTTGTGGTACAGTACCTCCAGGTTAGGATCTAAACAAAATCCCGAGGGGATATATCATAGGAATATAGTGGGAATATTTCAGGGGATATGATGGGATTTTGTTTTGCATGTGCCAAAAAATCCAATATGGGTATATACCCAACTAATTATATCATACATCCACTGTGGGTCTGTCTGAAAATGACAAATTAAGCAAAAATGGGTGCCTTACATTCAAACAAGTCCGTACAGGATGGATTCCATGCTTGGTCGTTTGATTACACAGTGAACCCCGCAACAAATACCAGATAAGCATAAATCATGAATGTGTTGGCACCAGCCACGAGTTATGGAATTCATTGTACAAAACACGTCAAAGCCATGTAGTTTTCAGAACATCTGAGGTTGTCCTCATCTTGAGTTACCTTCGCTAATGAAACATGGCTGGTTGGGAAATCCCCAAAGTAAATGGCGATTTCAATTGTTATTATAATCCCATTGATATTCAAAAAAAGATGGGAATTGTAAAGGATTTTCCCATTAGAACAGCATTTACCGTGGATTTTCCATATAGCATGGACTTCATTGCCGCGACGGTAGCGACTTCCCTTCATCTCCCTCGAAATCTCCCACCTGCAAGGGGAATCCCGTGGGCTTGGCAGGTAAGTCCAGATGACTGGCCTTCCACGAGTCCATGGGTCAGTCCATGATAGTCAAGGCTTGGGATATGTTGGGATGTTGGGATGATGGGTTGAAATTTTGATTCAAAGTAAAATTCCAATGATCATAGGGATTTAAAGCCCAAAATCTATGGGATACTATGGGGAATTTCACCGTTTCAAAATACTTTAGGATCATGGATGATGTGGTTTTTACATGTTTTTACCCAATAGTACCCTCTGGTAAACTAACATAGCCATTGAAAATGGCCATTTATAGTGAGTTTTCCCATTCAAAATGGTGATTTTCCATACTTATGTTAGTTTACCAGAGGGTAAGCCATAGCCAATAGATGGGTCAATTCTTGGGCACCAACACTGGGATGATCTTTCACAGACGCCTCGATCTGATCGCAACTGGAGGCTCACGGTAATACTGCTTGGTGGGAGAAACCTACCCCTCTGAAAAATATCATATAGTCAGTTGGGATTATGACATTCCCAACTGAATGGAAAAATATAAAATTCATGGTTCCAAACCACCAACCAGGATATTATCTTGAGAGTTTGTTAGGCATCCTTATGATTTTTACCCTCCAACAACAGGGCCTTGACTTATGGCCAACCATAGAGCTTGATAGGGTGACATTGCATGGCTTCAACAGAGGTCAGGATCACCTGATCATTTTGGTGTCGTTTCGTGCCATCATGTCATCAAGTGTTTACGTGTTTTCAACCATAGCTACCATAGCTCACTGACAGTAGAACCCTCTGGAAAGATGTCACCAAAATGTCACACCAACTTCTTCCAGCTTCGGTCATTTTGGGATACCCTTTGGTTATGTCAAAATAACTATTGAACATGACCATAGAAATAGTGGATTTACCTATGAAAGATGGTGATTTTCCATGGTTTTTTGTACGTTTACCGAACCTCAATTCGTCGCTCCGGTTGCCGCTGAACCCCATTGCGCTTCGGGAATATGGATGACCACGGCAAAACGCCCACCGCTCCCTCCGTGAAAACCAGTAGATACTTGGTGGCTCATCCCACTAAGTAGGATAGATAGTGGTAAAACTATAAGTAGATACTGAGTGGGAAAAGTACTTTTCATACCCAGTAGTAGATACTTGGTGGCTCCCACTATATACTTGTTACCAACTTACTAAGTAGGATGAGGCGCCAAGTAGTGAAAAAGATTGCTCCGGAACGCCAAGTCACTGCAAAGGCAACGGCTTTCAAGAGTTCCAATTGAGGTGCCTCCAAGGTCCAAGGGCCGAGAGTGAACCGCTGCTTTCAGGTGGTGGGCATCTCTGAAAAAGTGGGGAAATTGACACCCATGTACAACTCGTTTGAGAGGAAACATATGATGAACTATGATGACACAGTGAAATATATGATGAAATATATTATGATATATATATATATATAAAATATGAAATATATGATGACATATGTGATGCTCATGAAATACATGATGAAACACCTGATGAAATATGATTATATATCACAACCAGTGGATTTAGATGGATTTGGGCTTTGGAGTTGTACCCGTGAGTTTTCTGGACAACGCCCGGCATTTGGCCTTCAGTGAGACCTACTAGCACCTATAAGCAAATGGCCAGAGGCCAAAGGCCTGTGAAAACAGCTACACCCCGACAATGCATTGTTTTTTCTCTGTGATCGAGTTGGAAACCAATAAGTTAAAAGGTGATAAAGAAGGCCCCGTTCCAACTCCCCGAAACTATTTCGTCCTATTTCTATCTATTTCTATAAATCATTTCTAATATATATATATATATATATATGAGCCCGGTCCCCGGACCCCACACCCCCCCTCCCCCCCCAATGGTATCCCCCCCCACTCCTAACCCCCCCACCCCCCCAAAACCTAGTATTTGCATGTTATTTGCACATATACATACACATATACACATATATACTCCCCTTTCCACCCCTCCAACCTCGCATCTCTACGTTATTTGCAGCACTTGAGAGCCACGACCTCGTCAACGGACCTTGTCTACCTGTATATTTCTATCATAACCTTTTTTTCGAACCGCCTATAGCGTGCCTCGCACATGGTTTACAACATATTTGCTACCTATGGATTACGCAAAGCTTACCTATGCAAACCTAGACATATGTACAGTAGAAAAACAATAAATACATATATATATGCACATTCTAGATACTACAGATTGTTATCTTGATCTTGTATCTATCACATATTTCGTTTACATTGTACATACTGTACACGTATATATATATATATGTATATATATATATATATATGCATATATATATATATATATACATAAACTCTAGATATACAGCGTGTATTGCTGTCGATATTCAATATACCACATATACTATGTAAAATTTATTCAACGAACATATTTACCTATATTGTATATATTACATCTACTGTGGATACAGTACATGTGGCATATACTATCTATATTCTATCAAAAACCACATATACGATGTATTTATATATATATATGTATGTATGTTCAATATATATATATATATGTCAAATATATATATATATATGTATATGTCAAATATATATATATTATAAATATATATATATAGATTGCATATATTCTATTTATATCTTACATTATATATATATGTCTATATATATATATTCACTACACATACACTCTATATTACATATAGTATATCCATTCTAATTATCGATACACATGCATTATATGCACTATAAAGACTACATACACCATGGCTTGGCTGCTGAGAAAACCCCCCCTCCCCTGCCACAGGGGGGGGGGGAACCATCTGGCTGGGTGGGGGGGGGGTGTGGGGGTCCCTGCTCATATATACATATTATTATATTATATTACATAACAAGGCCATATAAGGCCCATTAAATAATTAAATAATTCTTCTTTTGGTGATGTTGGACCTCAGGTCAAAATCCATGATTCGATACACGCCATCTGTTGATGTGGGCTTTGGTGACGTTGGACTCCATGGATTTTGGAAGCAGCCCCGATACCCAGATGCTCCATGGTGCTGGAAGATTGATCTACAAAACTGGGCCATTTCTAAGGGGTCAATGTAGGTAAATGTTCCAGCACCATGGAGCATCTGGGATACCGAAAAGTCGAAAAGTGGCAAACTTGGTATGTGGCAAATATATGTAAATATCACGAACAAACATCCTGGAATATGTGTTCGGTATCTTTTTCAGGGGTTACTATAAATTATAGTGAAGGACCATAATTGTCGGGCCCCCCGCAACTTATGGAAGTTCAGTCATCCCACAATTATACCCATTATATAAATCGTAAATTTATAGTTATTCGCATAGTTATTCCCATAATATAAGATATAATAAGTGGTAATGTTCTAGTTATTCCATGTTATTCCCATAGTTTTTTTTTCCCAAGTTCTGTTGCTGAACTCCCAGTTCTCACTCCCTTCCCTCCAGGTCATCGCCTTCAGCGTGGCTGTCGCCCCCAGTGGCACGCTGGCCGTGAGCCCACGGTGCCAGGCCCAAGGGAGGGGCCATGAAGCCTGGGAGAAGGCTCAACATTTTGACTGTGGATGACTATCCTTAGGAAATTATCCATTTGCCTAGTTAGTAATTATAACTCAATAGTTAATGGATGATTTGATCCAATTATTAATAGTAAATGGATGATCAATTGTTAACTATCCTAGTTAGTAATTATGATCATCCATTTACTGTCAATAGTTCATTAATGGCGATGATTAATGGATACTGGTGAATGGTTCATCATGGTGAAATGGCCATTGGTCCCTACTAGAATGGCCTAATCTGGAATATATACCCCAACATATATAGCACTTATATATAGTACGGGTGAAAATTGGGTACATACATACACTATCATATACTTGTCAAAATTTTAGTGAACCTAAAAACGGATGATTCATATATATATATATAACCATGACCAAAATCTATGGTTGGGTCTGAAATTTGAACCCATATGAACCCATAACTATATCAAAAGTGTCTTTGGCTCCTTACTGGCAAAACTGTTTGAGTACTGTAACATTACTTTGTAAAGCTTCCATGTTCTGGCAGGATTGAAGCCATGTTGTTTCCAAACAAAAAACATCAAAAACTATATTTCCAATGCATTTGGAATACGGATGAATACGGTACCTCCAAAGTGGTTTATCATAACCTTGCCTATCAAAGTAAGCATTCTTGGGGGTATACTCAGCAGTACCCATCTTCAGTCGCCAAATGTCGCCAGTTTCCAGCTGCGGCCCAACAGCAGCCAGCACACCTCATCACTGAAGTACAAAGCCGTCAGGTTCGCGGCCACCGCCTGGCCACTGTTGACTCGGCGACTACTGATCCCTTGTGAAGTTAGTTGAACTTTCAGTGGGATGAATAAGGTACCCTCTGGTAAACTAACATAACTATGGAAAATCACTATTCTTAATTAAATAATTAGTGGGAAAATCAACTATAAATGGCCCATTTTCAATAGCCATGTTTGTTTACCAAAGGGTAAACCATGGTAAATCAATCTAATCTCAAAAATGCAAAAACAAAAAATCCGAAGTGCGTGGCTGCGTGGCTACAATCCAGGTAGTTCAGAGATCGTATCATGTCGTGTAATGTGGTAAATCGAATAGACAATTATCTCCAAAATCACCAGAAATGGGTGGTATAAACCATCCGGATGTCCAACAAAACATTCTGAGCTTGATGAGAGTAAGAAAGGGAATCCAAAATGTTACATAGTCATGTGTAATAACTTATACTATTAAATATATGATTGTAATAATAATGTATTTATATCATGTTATATCCATATTATAGAATGTAACTTACTAATTAATTTAGAAAGAGGCATAACGTCGAATGACGACACATTTACTTGCTGAAAGTCCAACACAGTCACATGTGCTGCAAACTGGATTCCTTGTCAAGTTCCCCCATAACCCCAAAGGCATCCAACTGGTTTCACGATCTCCATTGTCTTGGATCAACATCCAAAAATCATCAAATTTTGATTTTGGCGAAAGTAGATCTTCATGACTCCTTTCCATTTCCTATTTTTGGTCCTGTTTCTTAGAACAACTGCTTGCATCGGACGAGTTTGCCCTGTTCCCCTGTCCTCCTTTCGGGGCAAGGAAACGCACGCGATGCCCGCTTGCAACGTTGCTGCCACTGCCTCCTGAGTTTGGGTGCGGGATCGCTCCCCAGGTTTCAGAGGGATCGATCCATGACTACTCCGAAAAACCATCCCGACCGGAGACCGGGTGGCAAATCTATAATGGCTTATAAAGCAAACAAGAAAACAAACCAGCACAGGATCATCCGTACAATCCCTGACACAAAAAAAACATTCAATCAATTGTAATTTATCAAGTCCCCACATATTTGATCGATAAACGACCATTATTGATGGTTCTTAATCAGATCAACGGGTATTATCTGTTCATGGCTTAGGTAGTTGATGGTTTAAATTCCCACTACATCCCAGTTAAGTTCCCATTCAAACCCATGAAAATCCGTTAAATTCCCATTATGTTGCTATTAAATTCCCATTAAAACCCATGAATTTCCACCAAGTTCCCATTAAACCCCTAGTACATTCCCATTAAATTACATAAACAAAACCCATTAAATCCCATTAAATAACACTTAAGTTTCCATTAAAACCCATTAAATCACATTTGAATTTCCATGAAATCCTATAGAATCCCACTAAATTATAATAAAACCCACTAAAACCCATTATATAAATACCAATGAATTCTCCCCTTACCCAAATTCCGTTAAGTTCCCATTCAGCTACAGGAGCTTCCCCTCCGTCGTTTATAAAACATTCGCCATCGCCTCGTTCGCTGGTCGCAGAAAATCATCGCTGGTGAGCCAAGCCGTTGGCTTTGGAGAACGGTCCAACAATTTCTTGGCCACCGCGGGGGTGCTCACCTGGAAATTCACATCATGAATCTATGATAGGAAAAAAATGGATGATTTGTCTATGTTTACCTATGAAAATTGAGATAGGGGAGCTAAATAACAATGTTAGTTTATCTATGATAGAATTAATAAAAATCATCATATGATTGTTGAATGATATCTAGTGATTTAATGGAATGTATCTATGATTCATATCACATGATTATTGGGATTATGAATGGGATTAATTTCATAGAGATGAATGGGATAAATAATGGGATATCTACAACAGTACTGGGATAGCTAATGATCCATTGAACATTTTCATGAATTTAGTGGTAAATTAGTAATGGGATAATTAGATGGAATATTGGGAAACTGCTGGGATATACTAAGCTAGTTTGGTTACTTAAGTTTTATGGGATATGGATATATCTGGATCAACTGTATGAACTGGAATTTTTGATGGGTGGAATCCATCTAATTATGCCATATATACTTATATAACTCAAATTTTGATTAATGGGATATCTATATATTCTTATGACCGTAGATATCAAACCGGATTATGCTAATGGGATACGTACACAACAATCTAATCATGAAGGAAATCAACACATAGAAAGAACCTCCATGATGTCCGAAATATGGAGGTTTCCTGAAATGGAGGTACCCCTAAATCATCCAAGCCATTAGACCCTGACTTAGTATTGAAACCTATGGTCACTTGGGGATCCCCCTTTTTTTTCGGAAATCTCTATGCATCTTTAGTACACGTTACAAACAAACTGGAGTGTTCACCCAGGAAAAGCACCCTACAAGCAGGCAAAATGTGGGCCCCCAAAATAGTGATTTCACCAACCAAAATGGGTGGATCTAGAGTTGATTTATGCTAGTAAAGTTGGTGAACACAACTTGTTTAATTGTTGGGTTTATGGGGCATATATAACTAGAGCTCATGGGGTGAAACTCAACCAACTTATAACTGGGAGTACCCTCATGACTTAGGAAACCTCCATATAGTTCTATCCGATATGATCCATTGTAAACCCCAGTTAAGCATAGTTAAGCTATAAACCAACTTAGCTATCGATCTGAGTATCCCCGTTATATATCAAGTTAGTGACATACCCAATTATACCCCCATTCTATCCACGTTACATTGTTTGAACCTATCAACAAGGTGGGCCCCGCAAATTATCCAAGTCATTGGACCATGACCTAGTATTGAAACCCATGGTGAATTGGGGATCCCCCATTTGAGAAACCCTCACATAGTTAGATTGGGTTCTAAACATCTAAACCATCTTAAAGTATGCCAAACCGAAATAGATCACAGTGATTCATTAACGGCTCAGAAGGAAAACAAGGGCCGCTGACCCAGCTGGCATGCCACCAAAAACCATCTTATAACTGGAAAAAAACAGCTTCCTGCAGGAATCATCCATGGTTTTCTGTTCACCCCAGATTCAGTATGGTAAGCAGTCAACCAGTTCAGTGATAACTATGGTTTACTTAACGTGGTAGACCCATGAACCGCCCCCAAAATCACCATAAATGGGTGGTATAAACCATCCCGAAATGATGAGTTTATGATTGGGTTATAACTGTTATAACCACATTACTGGCGGCTGGGTGATGACACCCACTTACGATGTGAGTCACTAAGGTACGTGGCGTCCGAACGAGCTAGGAATTTATGAATCAATTTCCATTGGTTCTCTTGAAACAAAGTTGAATAGGGCTTTCCTGAAGATTTTCTCTCAAACCAGCGGTCTGGGGGATATTTCTCAGGGCCATGTCGGTGAAACATCTGCGCAGTTTTCACCATGGTTTTTGCTGGACTCTTACCGTACTATCATGTCATTTTCTTCTCTTGGATAAACACAAAGTCTCAGGTATGGCTGAAAAACCATCCCAGCCGCCGATATTGGATTGAAAACTAAAAGACAACAACACGGAAAAAGAACGGTTTCCAAGGGGGTAATTACAGTATTCATATTGAAATCATACTATATAAAGGGAAGGGATTGATGTTGGCAACCCAATAATCACCACAATAAACCTACCATGTGGGGATGGCCTATAGTTTATACATGTTTATACCATGGCTCGGGTCGATCCCACTTTAAAAAGGTCCGAATTGGTCCGATGAATGGATCGATGAATGGTGAGAAAAATCCCATCCACGGCACCTCGGCGTGAATGCCGTAGTCCCAGCTTCGAGTCTTTCCGAGCATCTTCTGTGTACCAGGCCAGAATTGTTTCCTGCACAGCTGACTGAGAAAATCAAGGAGCGTATGCCTATAGGTTTCCTATATGGAATGGGGGATCCCCAAGTGACCAGTCAGGTTTCAATACGAAGTCATGGTCATCCATGACTTGGATGATTTTGGGGTACCACCATTTTAGGAACCCCCCAAATATATTCACTCAGGATTGAGCTTGCCAATGGGATCTAATGGGATCTAATGGGATCTAATGGGATCTACCCAAACAGATGTGAACTGGCCAACAAATCATGGTGAAATTGATGAAGCACCAGAATTTGGGTACCCTTTTTTTGGACAAAGCCATGACTAAACTCATGCCTGGCTCGCTCCCTGGAGAGCTCCAACACTTTCCCAGCTTTTGGAGCCTAACACCACCATTTCTGATGCTTATCGTTGTTGGTTAAGAGTTATAAACATCAGCAACTCATATAACTTATGACCAACGACCATATGATTTTCATGGATTTTCCACCTACCCTCTTGTCATGTCAGATAGCAATGGAAAACCACAATCTGTCATAGGATTTAATAGGTAAATCATCTACCAACTGGCCGCTTTCCATAGCTATGTTACATAGATTGCCAGAAGGTAAGGTTCACCATAACATTCAATAATCAACCGAATTACCATCGTCATAGCGAACCAGCTAACCAGATATGACAACATTTACTCAATTATGTGTATATATATAAGTATAATATTTATATATATATATAATTATGTATATATATATAAGTTATCTAACTATTAATGCAATGTTGATCTCATTTACCACGTTTGTGGATCCCGCAGCCGACAACGCTGCGGCGAAGCCGGTCTTGAAGGCAGCATATGGCATCCACACCAGGCCGATCGTCAAGCCAACGGCCTCATCGTGGGATATATGTTGATAGTCTAGGTAGCATATATGGATGTATTAACTAATACACCCATAAAGATGAAATAATATGGCTACATCATGGGATTTTTCATAAGACAGTATATGGTATACTTAACAAAATTATCATATGTATATATAAAAATAATTATGTATATATATATAATACCCCAAGACTACATTTTGCTTCACCCAATAAAAGCCGAAGCAAACATATGGCTATGGATGAGAATTTGGGAACCAATGGAGCCACACAATTAGTCCTGTTTCTTCGCTTCCCATCCCAAAATGGATCATTTTGAGCCAAACCCACGGCTTGAGAGACCCATAAAATGAATACAAGAAGGTAACTTCAATTTGGTTCGAAAGCATTTTCCAATCTAGACCTTGAGTACTCGATTGTCCAAAGGGCCCATTTCACATTGTTGCTCTGAGAAGTGGTAGAAGCGAATGATCAAGAGTTCATACATTCTGGTCAAACTGACAATTTAACACAACATAATCCATCGATGTGATCAGCCGCTTCCCTTACCGCGCCATGCTCGATGCATAAGACCCCCACTTAAATTGATGCATAAGACATCATAAGACTACTGAAATACACACCTGGAAGTGTGAATTATTCTAGGCCTAGCTATGATGAAGTATCAAAGTAGTCGGACCGTTGGTTCCATCATGTTCCATCATTAAAAATCATCTTTGTTACCCGGCCTGGTAAACGTACAAAAAACTATGGAAAGATCCACCATGTTTTCTAGGGGAAAATCCACTATAAATGGGCCATGTTCAATAGCTATGTAACAAATTACCAGAGGGTAATGCTTGTTGATGTGAATTCTAGTAAACATCCCCATTATGATGTTCTTGGCTCTCCTGAAAAAAATCCATCCGCCTCCCAGGTTTTTGTTGGAGTCATCTGCATAAATGATGTTTTCTCCAGACTCTAACTCAAGGCAGCATGATTCCCGCCAACTTCCTTAAACACAATGGATATACAGTATATACACAAATAAATGAAGTACTTCACTGGAAAGGTCCGCCATTTGCGGAAGGATTCTCAAATTTTGCAGTCATTCTTTTTTTGGGCTGGCCATCATTTTTTCGGTGCCATCATTTTAGCCCTGGCAGGCTTTTTGGTCAAATCCAAGCATATTGATCCAACAAATGGGGCATCAGCGGCATCAGCCTCTTCGGCCCCCACCTTTTGGATGTCGCGGATGTAGTCCTCCATCAGCTTCGCGATTCTCTCCGGCTTCATCGCCTCACGATGCTCCCGTCGGGCGTTTGGGTCACCGTTAAATGAGGTGGCTGAAATCCCAACAGGTTTTGGTCAAACTTGGGATCTACCATCTGGTTATGTCAAAATTGCTTACTGGAAAATCCATGATAAATATTGACAACTGGAGCTTTTAATGGGAACATCATCTGTAAATGGGCCATTTTCCGCTATGATAAATAATCAGAGTGTAAACATGGTGATCCTCTGATATCCGAAATAAGGTGGTCGGACTCGAAGTTGAAGCTCCGAATCACACCCTGACTCAGAAGCTACTCAGATCAGCAGGTGAACATTTAAATTCGAATGGTAGATTTCACATTCCCGCTCCAGCTCAAAGGTACGTGTCTCCCTCAAAAAAATTGTTTTGCCCTAGATTTAGTATATTATATGCTTGGGATTGCATAGGTATATATATATATATATGATGAAGCTCAAAGCTACCTTGCTGGCTCACTGCCTCCTTGCTAGCTCAAAGCTCAAAGCTACCTTGCTGGCTCAGTGCCACGTAGCTGGCTCAGTGCCACGTAGCTGGCTCAATGCCACGTAGCTGGCTCAGCGCCTCGTAGCTGGCTCAGCGCCACGTAGCTGGCTCAATTTTTTTTAAAAAAAAACTCGCAGAAATTGAGCCGGCTACATGCCCTTGAGCCGGCTCGCCAATGCGTCATGAACCCGGCCAATACAGTACATAGTTAGTATTCGTTTTGATGCTCTCACATTCGTCCGCCAGCTCAACGTGACGTAGCTGGCTCAATTTTTTTGGTGAGTTTTTTTTTTCGTTTTTTTTTTTCGTTGAAAAAATTGAGCCAGCTCGATGCCATTGAGCTAGCTCGATGCCCCTGAGCTAGAGCGATGTGTTTGAGCGAGCTCGATGGTGCTGAGCCAGCTCGTTGCAGTTGAGCGAGTTCGCAGGAATTTCCCAATGTGTTAAATTGCCAGGTTCAGTCTCCACTGATTACTTTAGTACTAGATATGGTACCTCTGAAAAAGCCCAAGGTGACTGTCAAAACATACCCCTGATGAAATTGAGCCAGCTACATGTTTTGAGCTAGCTCGAAAAAATGGAAGATTGTAAATTCCACCATTCAATAAATACATTTAACACATGTGATGAATACCGGGGAAAAAGGTGAGACATGGGCCACAAAGAGATCCACCCTTGACTCAATGACGATGGAACCAAACTCAAAGGACTAAAAACTCCCTGGACATCAATCAAAACCATGGGAGCAAGCACACAAAGTCAGCAAAAAATCAAGAAGCCATCTTCCAAAATCCTCAAATATAAAAATTCATAGAAACATATATATATATATATTATATATATTATAGAAACTTTAACTCCTCACATTTCAAGAGAATCCAACTCACCAACCCCTTATGCTCTTCCCATCCCTTTCCTCCCGGACCACCGCACCTCTGGACCGGGCCCAGCAGCCTCCAACAGCTCGCCCGGCAGCGACACGGAGACGAAGAGCTTGGGCAGACCAGTCGCCGCCACCAGCGCGTCCCGGATCTTCTTTAAGGTCTCCTCCATGGGCTGGGAGGTCCCAACTGGCTCGAAACTGGTTGGACAAAAATGGGGTGAAGTCATGAATTGAGGTTGAAAAGAGAAGAAAACGGATGGGATTTCTGGTATGATTTTTTTGAGTTTGGAGAAATCGTTTTGGTGGGGCCACAGAATTGTGGTACACACGTGTTTCTTGAGAGGCATTCAAGATAATTCCCAAACATGGGCAAATGCGTCGCTTATGTTAAGCCCAAAGTGATAAAATGGTGTAGATGGTGTATCGACTATGGAGTCTACCAACTTAACACTCCTCCATGGGCATACTCCTCAACCAAAAATGATTTTAGCCCTTTGAGCCTATCACTCTCTCTCTCTCTCTCTCATCTGTACTACTAAATCAACCCACCCCTTGCACATGATTCGCCAGGAGGTGCGGAATACCAACTCAACCAGCCCCTGATAGGGTACCCCGTTCCCAAAGAAAAAGGTCACCTCACCATGTATCCCATCATTGAAAGTTGGGGCTACATCTCCAAAAAAGGGACATCCAAAATATCACCAGTGCTTGCTTTACCTCCAATGGTAAGCAACCCCCAACTGGATGGATCATATGGGGTCTGAACCAATGTTGTACTCCCAATTCCAATGGATTTTTATCCAAAAAATCATCCCATCCCAAAATTTGACCATTTGGGTGGTACACCAAAATTTATTCAGACAAACCCATATTTAGCCCACCTTTTCTACTTGGTGGTTCATCTATGTGAATCCCACGAATCGTGTTCGTAGCTTAGTTCACCCTAGCTGTGAGCCGATTTACCTTATCCCACTGAAAAAATACCAGGGATACATCCTAGTAAGTGGGATGAGCCACCTTTTCTTGGGTATAGTCTAATGTTGAAGATGTATGAAGATGTATATAATCCCCTACCCTCTGGTATTTTAACATAACTATGGAAAATCACCATAGAAATCGTGAAATTTCCCATGAAAAATGGTGGATCTTTCCATAGCAAACTGTTATATAGTTTACCAGAGGGTATCTATAGATATCCCATAATAAAAGCCATAATAGAAATGAACTAAATAAAATTATATCCCAGAAAATGTTATGATTATAATAGGGCTTTCTATAGATATCCCATAATAAAATTGAAAGCCATGATTTCTGGACTCGCGGCCTCTGGACATGGGAGGATCAGCAGGTGGACCTTCGAAGCCTTGCCGGACTCCTGGCACGAAAACGTCCAACAAACCTCAAAATTTCATGCCCATAGGATCCATGTCTATATATATGGTAACATTTACCATCAATATATCCCCAATGTTAGCATATATACCATACATGGATCCTACGGGATAGGAACATCATCTAGAACTATGGTTTGACGGGATTTTTCATGGGATATATTTTTTTTTTCCTGGGAGCTCTTTGCTGCTGAATCGCTGCGGCTCTGCTGAATGAATTCTTTGCGGTAAAACTTGCGAAACTGTGCGTGAAATCACCTGACAAACAAATCATATATATATACATATATATATATATATTGAAATCAAACATATGATAGAATCGTGAATATTCTTGAATCTTATTTCCAACACAGTGCAGTACTTTTTAAGAGAAATAGCAAAAGATTGCAAACTCAACCCACCACTGCAATATCTTGTTGGTTATATATATATGATGTTATATGGAGGTTTCCGTTTTGTCATGGGGTAGCCACAAATCATGCAGTCATTGATCACCATGACTTAGTAATGAAACTTATGGTGACTTGGGTATCCCTCATGACTTGAGAAACCCCAATATAGCTAGATTGGGTTACACACCGTCTGATACCCTCTGGTAAACTAACATAGCTATAGAAAATCAGCATTTTTAATGGGAAAATCCACTATAAATAGCCATTTTCAATAGCCAACTGTTAAATTACCAGAGGGTAACTGGAGGGGAACTTCCTGCGGGAATCATCCTTGGTTTTCTGTTCACACCAGTTGATTCAGTATGGTGAGCAGTGTTAGTTCAGTTATAACAGTGGTTTTCTCACCACTTCATGTGGTAAACCCAACAATGAACCGTCCCCAAAATCACCATAAATGGCATAAATATGCATAAATCATCCCCAAATGATAGGTTTATTATTGGGTTATAACCACATTACTAACCATTTTTATGGGTTGGATTTCAACCATCCCCATGTTTCATAGCTTTTAATCCTTCCCCAGCATTCTGCTTGGGCACCCCGCCTTGCCAAGCTGTGACAAGGCAGTGAGCTCCTCCACCAAGTTACAACTTCCCCCTGGCGACGGGAGTTCACCCAAGATGTTGGAAAAACATGGGAAAAGTATGGAAAAGTTAGGAACCTTGGACCGAATTTAGAGTACCCTCTGGTAAACTAACATAGCTGACATAGCTATTGAAAATGGCCATTTATAGAGGATTTACCCATCAAAAATGATGATTTTCCATAGTTATGTTAAATTACCAGAGGGTAATTGGCTTGGGAGAACATGGGGGGTTCATGTCGCGGAAACATACATATAGAAAACCATGGGGACATTTATGAACTTGAGACAATTTTGAAGAACATTGAACATGATCTACATCCGGAAAACGATATATAATGTGATCTAGATCCAGAAAAAGATAACGTGGAAGCTGCGAAAGGGGGTCCCAAAGAGCATCTTTGTTTCCCACCTTCAGGGAGTGCAACATTAGATAAATCCCCAAAGATCCAAAACGTATCCAAACCTGTCTGAACAGGTTTGGACTTTGACTTGATGCCATGATATGCAGTAATGTGGGTAAAACAATCATAATATATCATAATCACCATCCCCCAAATCACCATCTGGTTGGTGGTTTCAACCCCTCTGAAAAATATGAGTTCGTCAGTTGGGATTATTATTCCCAATATGTGGAAAAAAAATGTTCGAAACCACCAACCAGCGATACATAGGTGGTATAAACAATTCCCAAATGGGTGGTTTGTTCTTGCTCAGCTGTTTGGATTTCCATGAAATTTCCTGATCTCTCTGGCGTCCGACAATGGCCGCGGCCGCTCTTTTCACTTTCGCCACAGGCTCACTTGGCGAGCAGGGCAAAGAAATGACTAAGAGCAGCTTCCGCTTGTGGCCCAGTGGCAATCTTATCTTACTTTAAAGATATCTATTTCTTGAATCCAGGAGACTCTGATGACTATTACATTCTAAGAATCTTTAATGAAGTTCGGTTAATCTTTCCGAATCCCCTTTTGGTGTTATTCGACCACCATTTTGGGTATCAATTACATCTATTTAATTCTATTTAGATCTATTATCACCTTTAACTTAGTGCTAGTGCATTAAACCACCCTGCGGTCATTGGTTCCATCGTTGGCTCCATCACTTGGACTTCGACTTGGGGCAAAAGTCCAAATGATTTTCAGCGGCACAGGCATGGCACAGAACGACTCCACATTCACGGCAGGTCCATCCTTGCCTGCGATGAACGGGATGAGCTCTGGATTTTGATGTATGAAATCTATCTCTATATCTATACCTATAGATCTAGATCTATACCCCATAGGATCCATGGTGCTGCTATATATGGTAACATGGATCCCATCAATATACCCCCTTTATGTTAGCATATATACCAGCACCATGGATCCTATGGGTACGTGATTTAATGTATCATATGTATGTATATATATATATATATATATGTGTGTGTGTGTTTGTGTTTATTAGTGCATATATATATATATACATACATGTGTAATGTATATGTATATATGATGTATATATTATGTATTGTATGTACGGACATAATCGTACATGTATGTAATGTATACATGTATCAAATGTAATCATATGTAACAAACAATCATATGCGTTATATGAGCTGAATACCTCACCAAATCTCACTCCACGAGTCCACCCTGCTTGTCAGCCTGCCTGTACACTCCCCAAAGAAAGCCTCCGCAATGTTTACACCAAGTGGGCTCGCTACACGAAGTTTCTTCCAAGATATGCATGGATGGTTTGGCCGCCGGCGTGCTATTGCTGTTGGACGTAGCACTTGGGGAGCCTGAAAATTCTACGTACCAGGGCAGAAGGATCATGGAAAACAACTCAGTTTGGGTTGATATACCTCGCCTGCCAAGAGTTGATAGGAAACGGCACCATTCAAACCCCATTGTCACCATCAAGGTTCTCTCCCCATGGAACCATCATTTCACTCTTCAAGCCTGGATTCATAAACATTCTGGTTGATTGATTTTCATTGTTTGTTGTCTTTTTGATGATAAACCAGTTGAAACTATTTTATTCTGCTAAGCATGGACATGGGAACGAAACACACCATCTTATGGGAGTGGAAGGGGGAGATCAGGGGATAGTTTTAGGGGTCAATTGGAGGTCTATAATTTCATTTATGGCAGTTCTCAGCCTTTAACTTAGTTTCTTTGTTTTTTGGTCGTCATGGTAATCTGTGCATAACCAGTTAATTAGAACCAGTCAGAACCACTAGAAGTTCAACTTTTAGCAGAGGAGCTGGGAACCAACCCATTTAAACAATGACTTCCCCCCAACAAAAGCATCTTCAACAAAAACTCTCCGCCCACGATCAAATTGACATAAGATAACTATAACTTAGCTGAATCATCTTATTTTAAGGTCATCAGTTAACTATAACTTGAACTATGCAACTATAACTATAGCTATGGCTATACCTGTACCTATAACTAACAAAGATAAGCATGATGCTAGTTCAATTTCAATCATGTTCCGCCATTTTTGCAGGGCGCTGTTGCTGAGCTGTGCCGTTGCGTTGGGCGTCAGATGACAGGTCACCATCCGCGCCACCGGTGCACCGCGGTGTGGCAGCGCCAGGGGTTCTAAGGTCACTCCCAGGCCGAAACAGCCAGAGCTCAGGGTCGTGTCCTTCCTGGGAACGACGGGGTCCAAAAAGCTGGGGGGGAACGTGTTGAAAATGGGAGCCATGAAAGACCTGGGGAACCACAGACTGGAAAGTCTATTGTTAGAAATATCTAACGATGCACCCAATTTTGACCCATACTCATGTGAAAAAGGGTCAGATGGAGATGATATGACATGATTATATGATGATATACTCATGATATCGAAGAATATATAATATCAAATATATAATATCACATATATATATATACACATATATATACATACATGTTCTTTAATATGATTATGTACAGTAATAGATATGAATTCAACATATTTTATATAGCATATCTCATTTTGTTAAAAAAAAAAACATTATACAATATCTACTAATGACACATGATATGAATTGGAGTTGACTATGGTCTGGTGGGAACGCTGGTTGGGATCATCCCAGAAGAGATTCGTTTTTCATGATGTTTATAGATGGCTATTAATGTATTCATATGATGATGTGATGTGAATGATGTTGAATATTGTTTAATCAATTGGTGTAGTTGATGAGATGGAAGTTCGATTGGTGTTTGGCAAAACCAAGTGGCATGAAATCGCTAGGAAGCCGGAAAACAAGTGGGTTCCATTCTAAGTTGAGGGGTACACGGTATACATCAATGAACTCGGCTTTCAAATTCGACTCTTTCGAGCTTCGATTTGTAGATATACAACGCCCTCATCACGCGAGCAACACATGAGTGTTTGGCCAGTAAGAAGGCAAATGCAGAGGTCAAAGCCATGCGAAGAAGCAGGTCCTGGAGATGTGGGAAACCATGGGAAACCCAATGCCAGACACCAAACTTGGGGATGGTGTATAGAAGCCATTTCTGAACGGTGATGACTTGGGGATGGTTTATGACAACTTGGCTTTACATGGCTTTACCATCTGAATATATCTGAATCCTATATCTCCATTGAAAATCATTGAAAAGGAGGTATGCCAGTTATGTCACCGCTTTCGCCAACAGCAACTCCACAGGCTTGAAAAGTCTTGCCATGGCTGAAACCATCGCGGAGATGCTGTGAAAAACCTCGACCCATCGACCCATCCCTCCTGCCAGGCACTGAAATAGATCAACGACACATCCACAACGCCCAAGGCCGCGCAAACGGAGAACTTGTGTGCCACTGCTTGCTGCCACAGTCGTCTACACTCCATGATGCTCTCAACCTCTGGCTCTATACCCCTGGTGAAAGCGAATGTTATTAGCGTTGCTCTAAGTGGCTAGGTCGTGTCAAGCCGTGAAAATATTAGTGGCATGGTTTTCTGAGACACACTTCTTGGACAACCAAGCAAAAAAACAACAAATTGACAAATATACCACCATGCAGAAACACATCTCTAGATTGCTTCGTACCGTTGTCGGCATGTATGATCTTGTCCAGATTGCCAACTAGATTTGGAACACGAGGAGATAATCCCCTTGATAATCCCCTTGGACTTGGGGGTTATCCCATGTTCAACCCGGCGATTTTCCCCCAAGCTGAGCTGGGTGGCGCAGGCACCCAAATTGTTCTGAAAAAAGGAGATGTCATTGTACTGATGCGCTGGTAGACCCGTTTCAGCTGCCTTAATGACCTTGCTCAACGCAGGGTCTCTGGAAGGCTTGGCAGGCGCAGCCGGTGCGGAGCCATCGCCATCAGCATCGGGGCTGGAGTGTTGTAGAAGGATGCACAAAGTCAGAAGGATCAGGGGCAGGATGTAGTGAGGCCTGTAACCAGCAGATGTGTTTCTGAAAATTGGGGACCCACCAGTTCCATTTCCGAAAACGATCCATTTTGGTGGTGGAGCCAATTTAAAGAAACCCCAGGTCTCATATATATATATAGCCATTGTTATCGCGTGGTCAAAGTATGTTAACGCTTGATCCACTTCTGAGAAGAAGTGCGTTGGAGATTCCATGTCTTTTCACCATAACAACACAGAAGTTGACGGCACCATTTTTGCCCAATAATTTCCCAAACAACCAATATCAATCACCTCCACACATTTCCACACATTTGCACAACAAATCAAGCCATTTCACATCTTCGTTTTTTGCACCCCGGCGCATAAAAACATATTGGTCAATTAAAAATAAACATGCCATTCAACCACCAACCAGAATGACATGAAATATATCCAGCCAGGTAGATAGGTGTTAAATTACCATTACTCACCATTCCACATGTCTTGGACCACCACTACTCCGGATTTCCCGCCATCGGATCTATCGTAGCTGATGGCCAAATTTATCCCAAAGAGGGGGAAGAATCACACGCTTCAAACCACCAGCCACACTTACTTATCGAAGACATGACATATCAAAAACCAACAGAGCACTTTAATGTTTAATCGATGTTCACCACCATGTTTTTCACTTCTTCCAATGTTTGTTTAAAGTTCTTCCAAATCTTTTTCAGTTCTCTCCCCAACTTTCTCCGTTCAAGTCCCCTGACTTCCCCATGGAGAAACCCCTGGTGAGACACCATTCAAAAATGGGCTGGCTAGAGAGTGTGCCTCTGCTACAAAAATGCTACTCCAAAATCATCATTTTCCCTCTGAAAATGACAACATGATGGATATACCATAGGTATACCGTGGATATACCATAGGTATACCATGGATATACCATAGGTATACCATGGATATACCATGGGTATACCATGGACAGACCGTGTCTCAGACACACCCCCAACCTCCAAACCAACAGGATCGCAGTGCCAAAGACCACAGAGCTCAAGCGCTGGGCCCAGAAAATCACTGGCCCTGCCACTTCCCCTACCAGACCAAGGTGATGTGCCACGCTGCTTACCTTGATGAAGTGGGATGCGGAATGATTCGGACACCAAAACCGGTTGCTGAACCGGACTTTATGCAAGTGGGAAGCCAGAAAATCCAAAAAATGGATGGGAAGTGCTGCAAGAAAATCTCAAAACAACACGTTTTTTGCGGAACAAATTGAGATGCGACAACATGTGACAAGGTCGTTTTTTGGGGTGAGATCGCCATTGGGTGGTGAGGCTGTATATAATTAACCATCAAACAAAACCAACATTGACTAAAGAACATTAAAGAACCACAAGAACCATAAACAAAAAAAATAGTTAATGTCCTTAACAATGGATAGTTTAGGGATGATCGTTTTTTTGGTTCAACAAGAAAGAACGACTCAGTCGTCACTATGACGTTTCTAAGCACTGCCCCAGTTGCGTGACTCAGAAGCTCTCCGAGATCCAGTGGCTTCATGGGCTCCTTGAAGGCAAGCGGCCCAAGACACAAGGCGTACAACTCGTGCTGCGGCTCTTGGACGCTCAACGTCAGCTGCAACCTGAGGGAATCTGAGGGAATCTAAGGATCTGAGGGACTTGGGTGATTGACCATGATGTAGCTATTTAACATATGAATAGATTCACCTACATTATTTGTATAGACAGATTAGATTAGATTTGATTTGATTAGATTAGATTTAGATTAGATTAGATTAGATTAGATTAGATAGATAAATAGATAAATATATAGATGATTTCCATAGCTATGTCAGTGATGGATGACCTATGATTTGAATTTCAATAATGAAATTGTCAATCATATCTACACAATGTCTACATTATGGCTAATATCATTATTCCAAATATAGAAATGTCATGATTTAGCTAAGTCTTTTATTTGGAATGTTCAATAACATTACAGTAATAATAATGTGGCACACCCAATTTCCTAAACCATCCTCAATGGAAGGTTTATGGCATTGGGTGTCCAACATGATCCTGTCAAATATTATTGTGATTCTTATTTGGTAATATATATCTATAACTATGGAATCACTAATATTCTATAACAATCCATGAAATCTACATTTGACTTTTCTTAACGGCACCATTTTGGCCAAATTCAAGGTGTCTCAAGGGCGTCGTTGCGGGAAACGACCCTCCGGTGTCCTCAAACATGGCGGGCCGCTGGAAAATCACCCATTGAAAATAGTGGTTGCATACCAAACGAATATATAAAAAAAAATGACAAACATGGAAGTTTCGAGCTGGGAAAATCATCAAACCGACTGAGGAATTGACCAGCAAGCCATGTTTGATTACCAAAGGGTATTTGTTGCACATTGTTGTGCTGCGTTTTCTTCGAAAGTTGAGAAGCTACCTGTCAGAAAGTGAAGCCATCTGGCTTAGCCTGAAAATAGGCTACCCCAACATTTAATATATATATATATAGAGATATACATATATAACATGTCATATATTAATATATGCTATATTTATGCTTGACAATAATGTTCCATATCAACAGTTATTAGAATTGGCGGTATCCCTCATTTTTTGGGAAACCCGATGATCATCTTATTGGCTATATATATATATATATATCATCCCACAAAATATACCAGTACATTCCAAATTCACTTCACCATTCTTATACTCCATTACCATTATCAATCATTATAATGATATTACCCCATTTATCATATTATACCATTTATCCCATTATCATCCATTTAAACCATTCCCCATAGGATCCATGTATGGTATATTAATGCTAACATAAAGGGGGTATATTGATGGGATCCATGTTACCATATACAGAAGCACCATGGATCCTATGGGTTCATTACAATGATATTCCCCAGTCTATTCCCATTAATCTCACTCCCTGCTCCTAGCCTAGCTTCGAAGATGCGCTCCCCTAAAACCAGCCGCTGTCAGACTGCGATCTTTGGAGCCCGTTTTGGGACTTCTTCCAGTTTCTATCATGGGAATATATATGATATATATATATACCATTATATATATATATTATAATCTATATATGATATATAATCTATAGATATATTTCCATATATATATGATATATTATAATTACATTGTATAATGTTATATAACCATTATAACCATTATAATATATGGTTATATTATGGATATATGGTTATATAGCCATTATAATTACATTATATATATCTTATGGTTATATTTTATTCCCATGACTTACCCGGTAAAGTCATGTCAAAATAGTGAACTGGAAAATATCAATTACTATAGTTGATTTACACGATTTACCCATAAAGAATGGTGGTTGTCCACAGTTATGTTAGTTTACCAGAGGGTATACACACACTGGTTATTTAACATAGCCATGGAAAGATCCACCCATTTTTAATAGGTAAACCATCTATTTCTATGGGCCATCTATACCATGGCTATGTTAAATAACCAGATGGTATCATTTCTATTCCCATTTCTCTTTCAATTTCGCCCTTTCGCCTGATCTGTCCCGCCGGCTCGGCTGTCTTGGCATTGGCCACACGAGTGAGGTAGCTGCTGGTGGCATGGCCCAAATGGCCCCGTTGGAGTTCGAACCAACCTGCCGTGGCAACCCCGGGATTGAAGTGCAATAAACAGGTACTATTACCCTCTAGTAAACAAACATAGCTATTGAAAATGGCCCATTTATAGTGGATTTACCTATAAAAAAATGTGATTTTCCATAGATATGTTAGTTTACCAGAGGGTAAATGTGCTGAAAAAATGGATGTTCATCCCCCAAAATGATGGTATAACTTGTCATTTTTTAAAATGAAGCATTTCCTGTTGAAATCGTGCGCGCGCAGGCGCGCGAGCATTTAACACGTGCGCGCGCGAGGTGCGCGAGCAACGACAGGCGCGCGCGCGAGTCGCGCGAGCAAATAGAGGCGCGCGCGCGCGAGGTGCGCGAGCAAGGCCAAGATGCGCGCGCGTGTTCTCGCGCGCGCCCGTCCGACACGCGCGCGCGCAAATAAGCTCTCCAAAAGTGGATTTGGTGAGCTTATTTGCGATTTGGAGAGCTTATTTGCGCGCGCGGAGAGCTTATTTGCGCGCGCGCGTGTCGGACGGGCGCGCGCGTGTCGGGCGGGCGCGCGCGAGAACACGCGCGCGCATCTTGGCCTTGCTCGCGCACCTCGCGCGCGCGCGCCTCTATTTGCTCGCGCGTCTCGCGCGCGCGCCTGTCGTTGCTCGCGCACCTCGCGCGCGCACGTGTTAAATGCTCGCGCGCTCGCGCTGCGCACCCCGCAGCTGGTGAGGCACCATATATGAATTCATATGTTTTGAATCAAGCCAAGGTATAACTGTGATTTTTCTATGGATGATGTGTAGGTCTACTGTAAAGCCGCCGTTGATCCATCCGGGCAAAATGGAAAGCTGTCCCTGCTCGTAAGCATGACACTCAGTTCGTAGCTAGCACGTTTCAGCATTAGATTAGATTTATAATGATTTATATTCAATTTTGCCGTGCCTTTTTTTAATCCACTGCAGTCTGACAGAACATCAATAAACCAACATAGCAAAGGGAACGTCCCCCATTTACTTCGATGAATTTGCTATGAACATGATGATTTTTCATAGCACACTGTTACCCATAGGATCCATGTATGCTATATATGGTGACATTTACCATCAATATACCCCAAATGTATCCAAATGTTAGCATATATACCATACATGGATCCTATGGGTTAGTTTACCAGAGGCTGTACTAGCCACGGGTTAGCCACGGGCCACGCGGAATGCGCCGCGGAATGCTGGCATATGCTGGCAGTGCAGCTGAGCTACCAGAGATCTTGGTGTTCAACGGCAATTTCTCCAGGGAAATATCAACAATCCCCAAGAGATCGTCGCTGAGCCCGACCAATGATCCAGCAAACCCCACCTGGCGTTCAGAAATCCACCCATGGCAAGGTGTAAATGTAGAAGAAAACCGTGGAAACATCTTGAAATTTGGTAAGAAAGATGTGTATAATATGTGTACATATATATAATAGATTAATTGTACTGTATGTAGAGGGGTTTTCCCATCTTGTCCTAATTTGAGACCAATCCGTTAAGAACAAAACAGAGAAAAACGGTGAACTGGAATCGTCATAGGCAGGACGGGGACGAATCATTGAAACGAGCAACACACCAGTTGGCACAACTGGTTTCTCTGATGGAAACTAGAGCACCCCAAACTTTCATGGTTCATCAACATTTGTCCCAATTCACTTTGCCATTACTATATTTTCAGACAGAACCATTTTGTTGACCTCCCATATGAGGGGTTCCTGAAATATAGGTACCCCAAACCATTGGTTTTTTTCCATTGATAACCAACAACTTGGATGACTTTGAGGTTTCCCATTGTAGGAAGCCCCCGAAGAAAAAGCTCCTGGTCATATCTCCGTCCAACTGGGTATCCTCAGCCAGTCACTGTATCTTCATGGCCAAAGTCTTCATCGTGAACGAAGAGCGTGAGAATACCTGCGGAAAAAATGGAAGCACCATCCAAACGTTGACCCTTTTACCCGCTGGGAATGACTAATGACTAACGAATGCTATAGATAACTATAATAATAGGGATATTCTGGGAAATTGGAGGGATCATTATAGGATAACTATGGGACAATGGATGATTTACCTTGCGGTAATTAACATAGCGATGGACGCCATGGCTCATTTAGTTCGATGATTTATCTAATGAATGAGTGATTCTCCATCGCTATGTTAAATAACCAAAGGGTATAAAGCTTGGCAAAAAAACAGTCAAAGTCTAGGTAACAATGGGCAACACAGCATTTCCACGATATTTATGGATATTTCAGGAATTTGGGGCTCTGAATTCAGCAATGTGTTCTCAGAAATCTCAGATCGCATCCTATCTCAGTCACCCCGGCATCTAGATGACACTTCATGTTCTGAAATTTTGGAATCAATTCCGTAGTCCAACAATGGCTGATTTATGCTTCTGTTCCTAGTTTACTAGCTGTTTAGAGCATGGTGATTTACATTAAAACATTCTGCTGGAGTGCTCCAATAACACCTTTCATTTTGGGACGCACAAGCGCACAGTGGCGCACATGATATGGGGTTGTCTCAAAATTTGGCACCTGAAATATCATCGAAGTCCCGTTGAGACACAACTTGAGGGTGAATCCCCAATTTGGAGACATCATATATTGCTTATAACCATGTACCCTCTGGTAAACTAACACAACTATGGAAAAAAACACAATTTTTCATGGGGTAAATCCATCAATAGGTAATTTTCCATAGCTATGTAAACGTTTTCCGGAGGGTTAAGAACGGGATTCCCACTTCACGGATGATTCAATAACCGCCAATAAAATCGGATGAAACAACCCCCAAACAAAGAAAATCAACCAGGTGCTTAGAACAGACTTAATAATCCCAATTATTCCATACATTCCATACATCAATATACTCAATATATCCCAATATCATCAGTAGATCCCCAACCAAATATTACCCTCTGGTAAACATACAAAAAGCTATTGAAAATGGCCATAGAAATAGTGAGTTTTCCCATTAATAGCATGGTGGATCTTTCCATAGTTTTTTGTAAGTTTACCAGAGGGTACCGTATTCCAAATCTTGGTGACTCATCACCTTGGGTGGTGTCCCTCAGCTTAGTCAAGCTGAATATACGAGTTGTAAGCCGACTTGGCTAAGGTCAACACTCTACACATCAACATAATAAAATCAACTCTAATATGGTAACATATACATATATATATATATATGCATATAGATATACATATATGATAGATAATATATCTTACATATATATATATATACACAATCATGTATAATATACCATTCTTCTAGCTTCAGCCCCCCCCAAAAAAGCAACCACAGGTGCTCTATCATCTCTATCATCCCCCAAGCGGAACAGGCGGAGCAAGCGACTCTCGGGGCGATAGACGTTCAGCTCGAAGTGTTCCGACCAGCGCGGCCCCAGGGTGTTGTTCTGCGTCGACGTCCGCACGGCCAGGTCCTGGGTGCAGCATATGGCAGCACCGCGCCGCTTAAAGGGATAAAAATAGGATGCAACCCCCGAGGGTGAACAAAATGAGATGTTAGTAAGATGTGAATATAGGATTTAGTAGGTTTTGGATGGTTTTGGTATAGATTTTAGTAGGAAGTTTGTTGGTGCAACTTGTAAAAGCTGTTGACCTAATATGGAGGTTTCCGTTTTGTCATGGAAGTACCCCCAAATCATCCAAATTTGAATGTTGGAATTCCCAATCTTCCATTTTTTCGATCTAGCTCAAAACATGTAGCTGGCTCAATTTCATCAGGGGTATGTTTTGACAGTCACCTTGGGCTTTTTCAGAGGTACCATATCTAGTACTAAAGTAATCAGTGGGGATTGAACCTGGCAATTTAATGCAATTTAACAGATTGGGAAGTTTCTGCGAGCTCGCTCAACTGCAACGAGCTGGCTCAGCACCATCGAGCTCGCTCAATGCCACGTAGCTGGCTCAGGGGCATCGAGCTAGCTCAATGGCATCGAGCTGGCTCAATTTTTTTAGCGAAAAAAAAAAAACTCGCAGAAATTGAGCCAGCTACGTCACGTTGAGCTGGCGGACGAATGTGAGAGCATCAAAACGAATACTAGCTATGTATTGGCCGGGTTCATGACGCATTGGCGAGCCGGCTCAAGGGCATGTAGCCGGCTCAATTTCTGCGAGGTTTTTTTTTTTTTCGCTAAAAAAATTGAGCCAGCTACGTGGCGCTGAGCCAGCTACGAGGCGCTGAGCCAGCTACGTGGCATTGAGCCAGCTACGTGGCACTGAGCCAGCTACGTGGCACTGAGCCAGCAAGGTAGCTTTGAGCTTTGAGCTAGCAAGGAGGCAGTGAGCCAGCAAGGTAGCTTTGAGCTTCATCATATATATATATACACCTATGCAATCCCAACCATGTAATATACTAGATCTAGGGAAAAGCATTTTTTTTGAGGGAGACACGTACCTTTGAGCTGGAGCGGGGATGTGAAATCTAACATTCGACAAATCATGGATGACCTTGACTCAATATGGAAACAAGTATGGTGACTTGAGACTTGGGGATCCCAAATTTTACGAACCCCCTTTCTTTTGCAACCCCCCAAAGAAATATAATTTTAGTAAGGTTTTAATAGGAATTAAAGTAAGATACATATGACATAGCAACCCTGAATTTCACTGTTTCAGTCGGATGTGTTTTACTGTTCTATCATTTTGGGGAGCAAGATAATGGAATTTTATTTGGATTTAACCTATTTAACCACCCAAAACATGACGGATTTCGTCAAGTGAGAATGGAAGTTGGATGTGTCCGAACATATTTAGAACCCCCTAAAAAGATGCAGAACAATAGCATCCAACTCTATTGCATAGTGGTAAATCGAACCTTTTCGATCTTTTTCACAGGTTACTATACTATACCGGAAAACTTAAAGGAAACCAAGTTTTGTCCAAGAATTTATCGCGGGATTTCCTATGATTTCCTATTTCAAAAAAACCCTCAAAAAGTCTGGTGGAAAAAAACACAGGAAAGAGGACATGATTCTGTTTGAAGCAATCATAGAGAGCTCCTGAATCCCACAAACAAAGGTCGGAGGTGAGTGAAAAGAGACGGCACAGCTGAAATTTCCGTGGTATGTGGAAAAGTACAAACCGATATTACGGATTTCCCTAGTGAGAACTGGGGATGTCCAATTTCCATAGTGATTTGCAAAGCGGTGCGATTTCCGGAGCTGGGGGCGGAAAGCCCGAGTCTGGCTAAGTTCGAAAACCATGATTCTCATCCTAGGCATTTGATGCCAGGCAATCTGTTCTTCGGAAGTAACAATTTATAAGTTCAGGTCTCACTTATGAAACTTATGAAATTAACAAACTGAAAATGTTGCCGAAAAGCAACTTCAAACCAACACAAGATACTTTTCTCGCCTGTCACCCATATGTGGCGAGGGACTAAAAGGTTTAATGGAAATTTAGGGATAATGGATAGAATAGATAGAACACTAAAATTCACTAAATCTGGTTGGTGGTTTCAAGCCCTCTGAAAAATCATGGAGTTCGTCAGTTGGGATGATGAATTTCCATGAATTTCATGGAAACTCATAAAATTCCATGGTTCCAGTCACCACCAACCAGAAATATCGTGTTTTTTGGGATCATGGCTATGTAAAAATTCGTGTTGACTCATCTTTCCATCGCCATCGCTGGTCTCCAGGGTCTTAGGGGCCCGCTGTTTCGGGATTTTTTGTCCAGTTCTGTAGGTGAAAATCCCCTCAATTTTTCCTGGTTGGTGGTGCAATACCCATCTTGAAAGATATGAGTTCGTCAATGGGATTTTACCATATTATCTGGTTGGTGGTATACCTACCAACCCCGCTGAAAATGATGAGTTCGTCAGTTGGGATGATGATTATTCCCATATATGAAATGGAAAAACAAATACCCTCTGGTAATTTAACATAGCTATTGAACATGGCCATAGAAATAGTGGATTTTCCCATTGAAAATGGTGATTTTTGGGCTGACGCCCCTCGTCGGCTCCGCCGGACCACTCGGCCCTCCATTTCATCGCAGTGTGGGCGTGAAAGTTACTGAATGAGGACCTGCTTCAGAAATATATTCCTTAGGTTTTTTGGAACATATTTGTTGGAATAGACGATTTTTTGGGGAGCAAGTGAGTTCCCGAAAGCTCCTGCGAAGGGTTTTTCCTAAAGAACTGCTGCCGATTTCAACTTGTTACTTCGTGTAAAGGCGCCTCTGTGCAAAGACTTCTCTGTGTAAAAGCTTTTGTGTGTAAAAGTTTCTGTGTGTAAAAACCACTTTGTGTAAAGACTTCTTTGTGTAAAAGCTTCTCTGTGTGAAAGCACGTCTTTGTAAAGATTTCTCTGTGTGTAAAAGCTTCCGTGTATAAAAACTCTCTGTGTAAAGGCTTCTCTGTGTAAAAGTTTCTGTGTGTAAACGCGTCTGTGTGTTAAAGCTCTCTGTGTAAAGACTTCTTTGTGTAACAACTTTTGTGTGTAAAAGCTCCAAGACGTTTGTGTGAAAAAGCTCCTCAGAGGAAAGACTTCTCTGTGTAAAACCTTCTGTGTGTAAAAAGCTACTCTGTGTAAATGTGTAAAAGCCCCTGCGTGTGTAAAAGCTTGCTGTGTGTAAACGCTTTGGTGTGTAAACGCTCCTCTGTGTAAAGGCTTCTCTGTGTAAAAGCTTCTGTGTGCAAACGCGTCTGTGTGTAAAAAGCCCTCTGTGTAAAGACTTCTTCGTGTAAAAACTTCTGTGAGTTAAAGCTCCTAGACGTTTGTCTGCAAAAGCACCTTAGAGTAAAGACTTCTCTGTGTAAAACCTTCTGTATGTAAAAAGCTCCTTTGTGTAAAGACTTCTCTGTGTAAAAGCCCCTGTGTGTGTGGGTAAAAGCTTCTGTGCGTCTCCTCCCTCCAGCTTTCTTTCGGGTCACGCTGTCGTCCAGTTTCAATCTGCAACGTTGTTTCTTGTGGAAGAGTGCAAAATAATGCAAAGAACATGTGAAAGCATCGCACGTTTAAAAATTGAACATAAACAGCGCACAAAGTGCTGTAATTTACAGCATATTGCGCTGTCAGCTGGCAAGAACCCGCGTAAATACCACAGTTTTAGTCCCCCAAAGTGGCTAAAACACTGTTATTTACAGTGTTTCGTTCACGTCACGATCTTCGATTTTTTGGGAAACGCGTAAATACCAGCGTTTTTTGCGTTCATCAAGGCAAAACATCGGTTCAAAAAGTGCAAAAAATGCTGTAATTTACAGGGGTTTGGCGCCGTCACGGGCAAAAAACTGTGTAAATACCAGCGTTTCAGCGCCCAAAAGTGGCCAAAACACCGCTATTTACAGTGTTTCGTGCCTTCCACGTTTTCTTGAAATTGCAAAAACAGTGTAAATACCAGCATTTTTTGCGATCAACTTGCCAAAAATGCTGTAATTTACAGTGTTTTTTTGCTTTGCTTGCAAAAACACTGGTATTTGCAGTGTTTTATGCATCTCGAGTCCAAAAAGTATTGGTATTTACAGCATTTTCTGCGTTTTTGCATGGCTCCCGCAACAGAGGTTAAAACGCAAAAATGCTGTAATTTACAGCATTTTGTGACTTTCGAAAAGTTGAAAATCGTCCGAAAAATGTCTCAAAACGGCGCTTTTTTCCGATTTTAGGTACCCCCCAAACGGGGGGGGGGGAATGCTCTTGAAGACGCTGATGAGCGACCCGGATTCCGGCCAAAAAGCTCTCCCCCACCCTCCTGAAGGATTTTTGGTGTTTTTCGGGGCCCGGCGTCGGAGGGTCGGCGGTTGGGGGCGCGCCTCACCTTAGAGCTCTAGTCGCTCTGGGACGCTCGTAGGGCAAGCCACTCGTGGGGAGCCGGCGGAGCCGAATTTTCCATAGCTATGTTAGTTTACCAGAGGGTAACATGTTTGAAAGCACCAAGCAGTTTCTGAGAACCTGTTGAAATCCCATCATTCCCATCCCATGGCGACATGGCGAAATCACCTCAGCAGACCCAGCGTCCATGTCATTGATCTGCGCCGTGACGTAGGGATCGGATAAGCCATTCAGGTCAGCAGCAGGCAGGCCATGAGCACGGTCCTGCCGTCAAAATCCCATCAGTAAGACCGACCTTTTCAACAGCAAACAAATGCTGCAAAATCGCAGCTTCCTGACATTGATTCTATCACATAAATTGACATATTCAGAAGGGTCTCTTCCAATTCTATTATCCAAATGACTTGCACGTAGAGAAATGTATTTCTCATTTCTCATTTCTCTGGCTTCAAGGGTGTCATCCTTGCCGCCTATAGCAACACACAGACCCTCACCTTCACCTCAAGAATTTTCAGCTGTCCAACTTACATCAACTTACAGTAATTATCACTTGGGGATGGGTCAAAACCCTGGTACCGTGCCGTGAACCCCAATTCATAGCTGGTAAATGGATGTTCATCCCACTAAAAATGTATCTATAGGTATTGACCCATACCCTCTTATGAAGAGTTGGCAAATGATGGCTACATCATCCAACATCACTCACCCTTCAAAAGGGCTCATCTTTTGGCTTCAACTTGCTGTGTTCCCCATGGCCCATGCCCAGTCCACGAACAAGTGCAACACCGCATAAGGCGCGACACTGCTGGCGTGGGGATCATCGGGACAAAGATGTGGTGCGGCCAGGGAGAGCCATGGCGAGAAGTGCGCAGCCTGCGCAGCCTGCGCAGCCGCAGCGTGCGCCCCGTCGGCGTCAGCCATGGGCGAAGCGCAACATGCTTCAAGCAGCGGGTGAAGAAAGTTGGTCTTGAGTTGACTTGAAGGTGAACCAAGGTCGTTTTTTCACAAAACGGAGACGTTTTGTATGGTATACCTCTAGTGCTCAGCTTTGCTGTTCATGAGATAGTGACAGATGTGGCAGTATAATACAGTATAATACAGTATAGGAATATGGGTGACTTGCGGAGTCAAATCTATGCAGTGTATCCCATAGGATCCATGGTGCTGCTATATATGGTAACATGGATCCCATCAATATACCCCCTTTATGTTAGCATATATATCCATATATACCATACATGGATCCTATGGGTATCTAGATGTATGTAGTGTATATAATGCGAGTTGTGAATGTGTCGCTACATCTTGCCATGATGGACTCACAAGTCTGGCACCTGCCATGGCTGCGGCAATTTTTTGTGACCATCCACCGGTCAAAGTGCTCGAAAACTGGTGGTTGAACGAAGCAAATGGGCAAATGATCACCTTTCTACTGTGAAAATATTGCCACTGTCCATCGACAACAGCATGTGAGCAATTTTAATTGCCTGCAGGCTGTTTTCTTTGCATTTAAATTTAAATTTTAGCGTGTTTCCATTTCTTTGTTTCCTCTATCCTATCCTATCCTATCCTATCACAAGAAGTCGGGTCATGAAGCCCGACTCAACAAGCCATGTCCCGTTTCCGCGACCTGGTGAGCAAAAAGTGTCATCCACAGCTAGGCCGATGGCGGGAACTTTGGAATCCTGCGTCGTGGGAAATCACCCAAATCATCCAGTCGTACCATGACTTAGTATTGACACATATTGACAGAACTATGGTGACTTGGGGATCACCTTTTTTTGGGACACCATCAATTTGGTAATGAATCAAAAGCCAGTGGTGGTTTGTTCGAATCAGAAAAAGGCTTCTAGTTCTGGATGTTCACAGCAGGAGAGCTTGGCACCGGTCGTGTCCTGTAAAAGTGGCTGCGCCGCCTCTTTTGATGCTGCCTGGCAGATGACCCGGCGATTCCGAACGTGGCAATGACCATGCGAAATCCCCGAACCGAATGCGGTTTTATAGCTGGGAAAGTAATCTATGATGGATTTTTGATGGCCATGATTGACTACCGGAGAGTATGGCATCACACACTTGCCTTCTTTTGCACCATGGACAGACTTGGGCCTCGTGTCTATTCGAAGCCATGTTACCAGATGTTTATGAACATGGGCCTTCATGTGACCCCGGCACCTGTGACTATCCCAGAAAAAGAAGGTGCATTTGTCTGAATATGTATGGAAAAACCCGGCCCTTGAACTTGAATCTGGTTTGAGATTGTAGAATCTGTATATAGACTTTTCTCGGGTAGACCTCTCAGATTCTTGTTGGTTTCTATTGATGCTCAAAAATTGATGGTTTATCATCATTTTCTCCATAGAATTTTTGGGAAGTATACCCATTTTTCAGACACACCTAAACATTATATCAATGGTTCTGTATGTATCCCCTTCTCACTCATTGAATACCCAATGTATAAATTATATCATTGTATCCCCATTGCATACCCCGTTACCCCCTGGTAATCTCATCTACATAGCTATAGGGAATTTCACCATCTTTAATAGGTAACTAATCAATACTCATGATATATCCCATAGGATCCCATGGTGCTGCTATATATGGTAACATGGATCCCATCAAGATACCCCCTTTATGTTCGCATATATACCAGCACCATGGATCCGTCATGGGTATAATCATACATTACATCATCTATAAATGGACCATTTTTGCCCAGCCAGGCAGCCTTGTCTCCCAACAAATCTGTAGCGACTACTGGGACTTCGCTTAGCTCCTTGCACGGGCTCAAGCAGCAACCGTGGAACTTCTTCCACGGGGACCGGAGGTTTAAAATTACGCAGCAAATAACCAGCAAAACATTGGATATGACAGATCAAAAAGCTGGCATGTATGTGTATATATATATATATATTATATAATTATATATATAATATTATGTTATGCTATATAAAATATGGATATATCACGCATATATCCAAGCACATACCAGCTATCTTTCAAACTACAAGCCGCAAAAAATGTCCAGCATTTGCCCTGTGATCTATAAATCTCACCATTTGTCCGCGATTACTATTATCACTACTGAATACCCTCCGGTAATTTAACATAGTTACTGAACATGGCCCACTTATAGTTTATTTACCTATTAGAAATGGTGATTTTCCATAGCTATCTTAGTTTACCAGATGGTAGTTATTCTCACAGTTTGGGTTTGTCTAAAAAAAATAAATGCCAAGAAGTTCCATCACGTATCATGACTTTCCCGAACTTTAGTTGCCATATTGGGTATCCACCATTTTCGGACAAATCCAAATATCATATTGTCACGTTACACATTCAATACAGATATTCTATATCTTTGGAATTTCTACTTCCATGCATACCAGTACCCTATATAAAATTCTGACTACAGTAAATATCCCCAATATGATTGGCTTAATCCATCTAAAAAAAATATCCGCACTTATTAAATATATCCGATATATCCCTAAACTGGTTTCTATATCCCTATCTTTTTCAGTCCTCAGTCTTCATCTATTGCAGTGGTCCCCCCGAAAAAGAGATAAAGTCGCAGGATTTTAGTGAAGTATATCTGTTTTAGTAGGATTGTCGTAGGATTTGTTCACATTTGTTCAGTAAGATTTGCTAATATTTACTAAATCCTCACCATAGTAGGATTTTACTCTCGTGTCTTGTTGGGGCTTACTATCCCGTCTAGTCACTTAACAGATCTATGGAAAACCCATATCTTTAGTAGGTAAATCATCGAACTAAATGGGCAATGGCTTCCATAGCAAACTGGCAGAAATTATCAGATGGTAACACTTTTGTTGATAGCATCCTTTGGGGTTAACAATTACTCTATTCTTGCTATAAGTAATATATGCAATATATAGATATAGTAGCCCCAGCTGTTAAGCCAATTAGGTTACTAATTCCTATAATGTCGTAAACCCATGTAAACCCAATAATAAACCATCTCCAGAATCATTTTGATGGGTGGTATCATAAACCATTCTCAGTCATGGTAGGTTTATGGCATTGGGTCTCCTACATTATCCTATCATATTATATATATAATTATATATATATAGTAGTAACTTAGTAACCCCAACTGGTAAGCCAATTGGATTGCCAATTACTAAATTACTACATATTACTACTGTGGATGGAAGAAATCCTGCATCACTTTGGATGGTTGAAACCCTGTAACCAATTGGATAAGCCGCCTATCAACTGGTGCAAGATTTCTTCCATCCACCGTAAGAATGGATTTCTCCCAGTTTTGACATGGGTATGGATCAATACCTATTAATACCATTTTTAGGGGGATGAACATCCATTTACCAGCTATTTTGATGTGAACTACAGGGGTACAAGGTTTTGACACACTGCCACATGGACCCACTGCTTTCGACAAAAAAAACCAACCCCCAGATACCTTGAGCTTCTCATGCCACGGCCCAGAGCCCAGCAAACGCAAAAGCCTAGCCAAGACACCAAGCTACGCCCTTTAAGCCCCACTTGTAAGTTGTATGGAGATGTCCTAAATAGGGCTACCCCAAGTCACCATGAGTTTCAACACTAAGATGGTCTAATGAGTCTAATGACTTGGATGATTTGGGGACCCCTATTTTAGGAAACGCCGGTCTAATCCCGGATATCTACTGGGGATACCAGGGAATCATGGCAGTATCATCGGGGTATAGTTTTTCTTCAATCGGAAGAATACTGTATCTAGGCTAAACATTGTCGCAATAAGTCTTGGATTTGCTTAAGGAACCACCCAAAAAATATACGCTCTGGTTATTTAACATAGCCATGGAAAATGGCCCATTTATAGATGGTTTACCTATTAAAAATTGTGAATTTCCATGGATATGTGAAAATAACCAAAGGGTATAACATATTCCCCAAATCGATTCCATAAGTAGTGGATTTCCGATTTACCCACTAACATTAGGATCGAATCCCAAATAACGCCCATGCCCAGTGGGCAAGTGAGCATACGCATTGAACAGTGACTCAAACAGTGTAACACATGGATAATGATTTATTGGTAAATTAATATAACTATGGAAAATCACCATCTTTAATGGGTAAATCAACTATCAATGGGCAATTTTCAATAGCTATGTTAAATTACCAGAGTTGGTTCTTTTTGTTGATACTCGGAAACTAAGACCTGGCAGCAAACTATGAGATGTGTCTCGTCTCCCCCTGAGACAGGCATAGCAAGATCAGCAAGGGACGGTGTTCAAACCGAAGTATGTACAATTGTGTACAACCTGCTCTTATATCATCTATGTAGCATGTACCCTCTGGTAAACTAACATAGCTATTGAAACTGGTCATAGAAATGGTTGATTTACCCATTAAAAATGGTGATTTCCCATAGTCATGTAAATGCCTACGGCAGGAAAACCGTACGTGCGTTTTGCTTCTTTTTTGAGTATTGCTCTTTGTCTTGGGGTTGGGGTGGGGTGGGGTGGGGGGGCATGTTAACGTTCCTTGTACTTCGTACATGATATATTGCCATGTTGCTAAGATCTCGGGGATCTTTTACTACGTTACTGTTGCTACGCTGCTGAGATCTCTAGTGTGGATCGTTTTACTACGTTACGTGTTGCTACGCTGCTGATCTCTGAGATAGTTTCCTACGTTACATGTTGCTACGCTGCTGAGATCCTTGGGTCTTTCTTACTACGTTACAGGTTGCTACGCTGCTGAGATCTGTGAGATCTTTCCTACGTTACATGTTGCTACGCTGCTGAGATCCTTGGGATCGTTTACTACGTGACATGTTGCTACGCTGCTGGGATCTCTGAGATAGTTTCCTACGTTACATGTTGCTACGCTGCTGAGATCCTTGGGATCGTTTACTACGTGACATGTTGCTACGCTGCTGAGATCCTTGGGATCGTTTACTACGTGACATGTTGCTACTCTGCTGAGATCTCTGGGATCGTTTACTGCGTTACATGTTGCTACGCTGCTGAGATCTCTGGGATCGTTTACTACGTTACATGTTGCTACGCTGCTGAGATCTCTGTGATCGTTTACTACGTTACAGGTTGCTACGCGTTATGAGTGCCATAATGGCAACTTGCTGTCGAAGACAGCTTCCACACTGATGGATCGCTGAGCCGACGAAGAGTGTGAAAAAAAATCTGCGCATCCACGTCTGATGCACATGATGTTTACCTGGATTTGTTAAAAATCAATAGATTTTGCATCCACTTTTTTTAACCCAAATTCAGTTATCCAAACTGATCGGAAGAGCATTTTATATTGTAAATTACAGGTGATTGTGACTCTCCTGGAAACAACCAATCAAAACGCTCGCGCGGTTTCCCTTCCGCCGGGATGTAAATGTTTACCAGAGGGTATGTGCATCAAAGAGACATGGTTAAAGATTGACTTTCCTGAAAACGATGATTCTTCTTGCAGATCATCATCCCATGGTCGAAGATGAAACATCTGTGAAAGCAGTTTAGAATTTAGCTAGTGGTTTCCGTAAATGCGGGTACCCAATAGCTGGATGGTGTATAGTGTATAATTGAAAATCCTATTTATTAATGTAAACATATTTAAACATATATATTTTCTGACTGGGGGTAGCCCTATTTAAGGAAACCTCCATACATATGATATAACCCTAAGAAATCCGTGTCCTAAAACCAGACTGATCAGCTTCAACCTTCTGAGAGGCGGACTTGGACTTGATCAGCCACTTTGGACCGTGCCAAAAGAACAAAGGCTCCTCTCAGAGCAACAGATTTTTCGTTCAAAGATGCCCCATGAAGAGAGATAGAATGTTCCAAAGTTCTCGACATGTCGTTCTTTGGGGTTTCCAGAGTTAGTATATACGATTGGTATGCGTACAAAAATAGATTTACACAATATCATATGTTTCTTCAATCCAACATTTGAATCACTTGGCTCTGGGTCCAAACCCTTGTACCTGGTGAAGTGAAAAAATAGCTGGTAAACAGCTGCTCATCCCCAATTTCCAAGCTTGGAGATGGTCCAACTTGCTGTTCTATCTGCTCCTGCAAACAACGACAGGGGTCTTTTCTCTTGGGCTGTACATTGTACCATTGCCCCGGTAGGAACGGAAAAATAACACGAAACAACAAGGCTCAGGAACGCCCGATTGGTACAACCATTCCAGACTTGGTTTGAGAAATCTACAGAAAACCGCTGTACATGCGGGTAATAACACTGATTTCCTGTAAATCACTTCATTCATAAACCCTCTTAGCACATGGTTCCTCAATGGTGCGTGCAATCATGGCTGTTTCTACAAAGAATTGCGATCAGCACCAAAACGTTGAAGCAAGTGTAGCTTGTGGTTCCGATCCATGTCACTCTATTTTTCTTTATTTATTGGAACCAACATATTATCATTATATATATAGTACGTATATCAATGCCATCATTTTCCCATGGACTGTGTTTTTTTCTTCATATTATCGTCCCCTTTTTACCAAATAATGCCAACAATCAAAGGTCAACATGTTTTATTTCAGCACAGGTCAGTAGTTCTGGCAGGTGGTCTCAACCTCCCCGGCATACAAGGTGTGGTTCCCAAACCATAGCTGCCATAGCTATGTTGATGCACATAGCTTGGTTAACGTTTGGGTTTATGGGGGGTATAGCGAACTGGTTTATCGATTTATACAACAACTTATAATTGGCCTCACCTTGTCCGGTCCAACATAACAACTTGAAACCACCAGTGGACAAATGTTTGCCCTTTCAATTAAGGTAACATGACCAATCTAGCCCTCCTGTCGCTAGCGTATATACCGTGGGTTTTATATCCCATGATGTTCCCAGAAATTCCCATAAATTACAATAATATCCCCAGGTAGTCCCATAATTTCCCATCAAATCTCCAGAAATTCCCATGAAGTCCCCCAAAATTCCTATTAAATCCCCAGAAAAAAAAACATGAAACTGGTTGGTGGTTTCAACCCCTCTGAAAAATATGAACGTCAGTTGGGTTATGACATTCCCAATGAATGGAAAGTCATAATCCATTCATGTTCCAAACCACCAGGAAATGACATTGTCACCATGAAATGATGAACCATCCGCTTGCCTGGTTAAGCCAGTGATTATCAGTGATTCATCTAGGCCGTAACATGAGCCATTAAAAATACCCCTATCCCATCTCATTATACTAGTTGGTTGATAGGTTTCCCTACTATGGGTTATCATCATCCCCAGTAAACCAGGTAGGATTAAATCCCCTATAGCAATCAATTAACCAGGGTATTTTTAATGGCTCACATGATCTTGGAAGGGGATCAGACATGAAAGATCCTCTTTTTCCTGCCCAGAAGTTGATCTCCGACCTTAAAATGGCCGATCAGCAGCTCCCGCAGCTGCCGTTCTAAGCTGGCTGCCTGGGCCAAGTCAGCGCCGTCCAAAGGAACGCATTAAAAAACGCAAAACACCATGGTGTTAATGGTTTTTGAAGGTTCTTAACAGTTCTTAGTGCTTCTTAATAGACTTTGTTTAGGTTTTTACATGTTTTTATATGTTCAATGAGGGAAAATCTAAGGGAAACATCTACAAAATCTACGTTTTTGTCTGTATATGACTGAGTCCCACTCGCGCTCAATGTCCCACTGGGTGCGGAACAAGAAAGACCACTCTGGCCATGGAGATGGTGCAGAGAAACTATCGTTGCCAAAGGAATATCTGTTGCCATACCCATATAGGATCCATGGTGCTGCTATATTAATGGTGCTCCATGGATCCCATCAACAAAAACCCCCTTGATGTTAGCATTAATATACTAGCACCATGGATCCGTCATGGGATAGTCTCCAATTTGCGTTGTACTTCTTCGACCATTCCCTACCTCCAGCTAGCACCCGCCTAGTCACATCGCCTTGGATTGGTTATCAACGGAAAATAACGGAAAACTACCATGAAACGATGAAAGGTAATTGAAATTAATATACCCATGGTTATTTGTTAATTTACCATGGTTAATTATTACCATGGTTAATATACCATGAGAGGTTTCCTGGATTTGTTCCTTCAGAGCAAAAAACCCGAGATTTCCGAGATTTTCAAAAATTCAAGGCGAGGCGTCCTAGGCCCTAGATAGCTAAGCTGACGCACATATCATAAATTCATATAACTTCTTTGTTAACGTGTGGGTTTATGGGGGATATAACGAACTAGTCTATATAACTGGTTGGTGGTATACCTACTCCTCTGAAAAATCATGGAGTTCGTCAGTTGGGATGATTATTCCATTCCCAACTGTTTCTGGAAAGTCATTCAAAATTCCATGGTTCCAAACCACCAACCAGAATAATCAATAGGGATATTCTGGGAAATTGGAGGGATCATTATAGGATAACTATGGGAAAATGGATGATTTACCCTGCGGTCATTTAACATAGCTATAGACGCCATGGCCCATGTAGTTCGATGATTTACCTAACGAATGAGTGATTCTCCAATTCTCCATTGCTATGTTAAAAAAGGGTATAAAACCACCAACCAGTTATATGGGTATGGATCAATACCTATGAAAATACCATTTTTAGTGGGTTATTCACGTCCATAAATCCCAGCTATTTTGATGTGAACTACAGGGGTACAAGGTTTTGACACACTGCCAAATCACCATTTTTCATGGGAAAATTCACTATAAATGCTGATGTTCCATAGCTATGTTAGTTTACCAGAGGGTATATATAGTCATTGGTTTACCCAACAAACGTCCCACTGGGGGTTCATCTTGGACCCCACAGGCCCCGGCCTCCACCATGAGTTCCTTCTGCGGACTTGCAGCCACTGCATGGCGGAGAGCAGCAAGGGCGGTGTCGAAAAGTAGACCTGACAAAACGAGCAAATCCGGGGGAAGAATTGGAACATAGCCTCTGGGTGAAATATATCAATGTTTAATAGGTAAACAATCTATAAATGGGCCATTTTCCATGGCTATGTTAAATAACCAGAGGGTAAATGGTATGAAGAGTGAAAATTATAGAAGAGTTATGAAATATAGCATTTATAGATAACCAAAATATACCAAAATCATCAACTCTGGGTGAAATATATCAATGGTACCCTCTGGTAATGACAAAATAGAGCTATTGAACATGGCCATTTATAGTGAGTTTTCCCATAGAAAACATGGTGATTTACCATAGTTATGTTAGTTTACCAGAGGGTATGAAGAGTGAAAATTGGAAGAGTTATGAAATATACCATTTATATAACATTTTTTTTCATCAACTCTGGGTGGAATATGGTTATATAAATGGTATAAGATGGTATACCCTCTGGTTATGACTGACATAGCCATGGAAAATTGTTATTGAATCAGGGTGAAATCGTATACCCTCTGGTTATTTAACAGTTCGCCATGGGATAGATGGCCCATAGAAATAGATGGTTTACCGAACTTAAAAATGATGGATCTTTCCATGGCGAACTGTTAAATAACCGGATGGTAAATTCACACACCTGAAATAAGGTCACTTGGCCATGCTTTCCCGCAGAAAAATATCCTTCATTCCTCTGGGATACCAGGACTGGCATGGCCTAAAAATGATGACCTGGCAAAAATATACACATAAACAAAAGAACTTGGGGTATGCTAACAAACATGATGTGAAGGTTTGCCACACAGTTTCTTTTGATGAGTGGCCCATGTAGAAGTAAGAGCCATTTGGAACCCATAGTATTACACAACCTTTGCGATGGAAAGCTCCTAAAACGGTGAAGTTGTCGAACTGTATTTGATTCTATTTGGGTTTGTCTGAAAATAGAAAATCCCATAGTTTTCCCAGTTCAAATTGCAGTTGTTTGGGTATGACTTCGGACACACCCATGTGCATGTTCGGCATTGAAGGAGAAGTGTATATGCCGGCCTGACCTTCCCCCCCATTTCGCTGCTTGCTTTCATTCCATTACCCTGAAAAACATCTTCCAATCAGCTAAAAGTTAGCAAACAAATCATTGTACTTCATCAAGTTGTGCTGCAAAGATGGTTTTGCCCCAAGAATTCCATGGGATTAAACCCAAGGGATTAAAACACATATGATCCTTAGAACTCCTTGGGGATTGTAAGGGGGTTATCCTTCAAATCCAAGGGATTTTTTGCCCCCAGCACGAGGCTCAGACCAAGTGATTGGTGGACAAAGCTGTATGCCTCCAAAGGTCCCACATCCTCAGGCGGCACGAAGAGGGTGACTTTGGTGCCTGGTTTTGGAGACTTTTGTCTGTCCCAACATGGTGACCCCTACCTTTTTTGATATCCGGAGATGGGAACATGATGCGAATCCCGAGTTTTTTTGTACTGTAGGAGACCCCCATTGGCACAGCCCCAAAAATATTGGGCAACTTGGAGGTGGAACAGTTTACTCGATGTAAAGGCACATTCGAAAGGGCTGCAGAACAATGGTCCCTTGGGAAAGTAGGAAGATATACTGTAGTCGTAATTCCACAAGAACAATGTATCTGTAAGGTCAAATTTTGATTCTCAGGCACCGGTCAGAGCGGTTTTTTCATTTCTAGTGTTCAAAACTCGACCTTTTCCCATTTTTTTGGTACCCAATGTTGATCTTTTTTTGGACCCCAAAGCTACAGTTTCTCCTAAGAAAAAAACCCAACAATGGCTGAGGATCAGTCCATGAAAGTCCTCTGGTCAAGTCCCTTCCTTGGAGTCATCCCAGCAGGGAACTAACCCCCACTGACCAGTGATGGTAGGGTCTTTTTTTATGGGGCTACCCTCTGGTAAAGTAACATAGCTATAGAAAATCACCATTTTTAATGGCTAAATCCACTATAAATGGCCATGTTCAATAGCTATGTTAAATTACCAGAGGGTACCCCCCAATTCCATGATTGATCATGTTCCTGGTAATTTATGGCTACAACTGTTATTTTTATGTGGCTATCCCCAATAAACATAACCCATATCCTATCTATCCTTAAAAACATCTGGGGCACCAGGCGCCACTTGAAATCCGCCGCCCTTCGTCATCTAAAATTCTCTGCTCAATCCTGGCACCGAAACAAGCGACTGTCGAAGAGAGACCCAATATAATTTTGAGACAAGCTTAAGTTGAATGGGTACTATCATATATCATGTGGATTTGTTTTTCACCTATTACTGTAAAACACATATATATATATAATGATATATATATATATATATTCTCCTGGATAATATCAGATATCCTAGATTTTTCCACTGCAAAATGATTGCTCGAAATCCAAAACAGCAATAAGTATTGCCAATTTAGCCTAAAAAATATTGCCGTTTCCATTGGCCGGTTCAGTGTCCACATTTTCGGCTCTTATTTTTGTTTGCAGTTTCGGCGGGTTTTGTGCTTTTTCGCCGTTTCAAAAAATCGGCGAACACATGCAAAAACAGGAACATATAAAAATTGCTCGGAGGCAGAAAAAATGCCGCCAGCAATAATTCCTGAACGGGCAATATGTGTTCATACGTTGAAGTTCTTCCAGGTATACTTGTATACAAATATATATAGATATATAATTATATAATTATATGCAATATATAAAATACATATCTCATAAAACATCCCAAAAATAATCCCAAAATCTGGCACGACCTGGATACGGACACAGGTCACAACGCTGGTCCCGCAGCCTCTGTACATCTTGCAGCGCAGCCAGTGCCGCAGCTGCTGAATGAGCAGCCACGGATTGCCTCGGCCAGCGCCCAGCGCAGTGGCCGTTTCTCGTCACGTGGGCCCATAGGGATTCTCTGAAGATATGAGAATTTAAGGGGATTTAGATGGATTTAGTGATCTAGATCTGGGGATTATTAGGATATAGTGGGACATAAGTATATTTAATATATTCTAATATATTGTATTAATGGATATTCATAAGAGTTACTGGAAGTGGGTGTTTGTGGGATTTAGAACGAGGTTAGTCACACTCATTGGGGATATGATGAAATATGATATCACGATCTATCACGGGTATTTATGATGGTATTTATTTTTTGGTTTTAATGGCAATCAGTGGGGGTTTATTTGGATATAAACAACAATTTTCTAGGTAATTCATGAGGTATAACATGGGGAAAATAGGGAAATAAAGATATGTGATGTGTCTTTAACTGGAATTAATTCAGTAACCAACTGGTTGGTGGTTTTAACATGTTTTAACCATCTTGAACAATATTGGTCAATGGGAAGGATTATCCCATATTCATATATTATAGAAAATAAAAAATGTTTGAAATCACCAACCAGCCAACAATATGATGTTTGGGTGTGCTTGAAATTGAGGCACCCCCAAATCCTTTTGGAACGGGAACATAACCCGAAACACTTTGGAGGTATCCAAATTTCAGAGAAACCCTGAACCCGAAGATACCCTATGGTATCGAAAATTGCCATTCATAGTGAGTTTTCCCATAGAAAACATGGTGATTTTCCATAGTTATGTTAGTTTACCAGAGGGTACACGCATGTTCACATTTTCAAGTTTGGATCTGGCGACTAGCTACGTATTGTTTTTTTCCCAAGCATGATACCTCAAAAAATTTCGTCACAACCTGGTGTAAACATAAGTTGGGTGGGTAAAGTAGTCAGATTCTCTTCGTTCAGTTTCACCAGTTTTGGGACGATTTCATATCATATCATATCTACCAGCCTCTGGCAATCCATGCTGGAACATCCAATAGCCCATAGGATCCATGTATTATATATATATATATGCTAACATTGGGGGTATATTGATGGTAAATGTTACCATATATAGCATACATGGATCCTATGGGTAATAGTCACTAATTCTTTCATGATTTTCCCATCGAACATCATCGAACCATTTAGTTTTAGGATGTTTTAGGGCTTTCCAGAAGGCCATCTACGAGGACAACCCTGAGGCTATCCCCCATTGTTGAACAGCTTAAATCAGGTGAAATCAATGTTTGTTGGTATTTGTTGGTCATACATGACATATGGCATGAAATATTCATATTTTTGTTTTTTGTAGGTCTCCCATGAGACATGTCCATTCATGGGGACTCACCCTGGATCTAGCCCTCTCAACCGATCTCTCAGCTGCCGACGTGCTCAAAACCTTGGTTGCCGGTTGCCATTTTGCGGGTGAAATCTCAGTTCTCATCATGTAGCCTATGAAAATGTACGTGTTTTGGTACGTATAAACCCAGTTTTAAAATGTTTTAAATAGTTTTAAGGACTATACCCCATAGGACCCATGTATGGTATATTAATGCTAACAGCTAACATAAAGGGGGTATATTGATGGGATCCATGTCACCATATATAGCAGCACCATGGATCCTATGGGTACTGATACTCCACTTTGGACACGCCACCCCTGAATGGTCTTGAACCATCTTGAACCCAACCCGAATTCGGGTGACCTCTCTGGTCCTCCCTGCCGAGAGACAACTGGCAGCTGCGCTAGCAGTATCCACCACACAGCACCCATGCCCCCAACGAACCACGCGCGGCAATCGCGCGGTTCGCCGATGGTGGCAACGGGCACCGGGAGCCAAGCTGAGCCAAATGGTTGATGAAAATCGTGTGACATCTTTTGGACTAAGATTCAAAATGATTTCCAGAATTTTGTGGATTTTGAAAAGTCCGAATGGTTCAAGCTGATTCGAAACAATCAACATGTGTGTAACATTGTGTAACCAGTAGCTCCGAATTTCAACCCATGCTATTCAAGTGCCAGTCAAGTTGTTTCTCAAGGATCCCCAAACAATCAGTTTTCCCTACTCAACATGCACCAAGTTCGAATGTCCTTGATGTCCTTGTGAACCCACCATCCGAGCGGAAAAACTCGGGCGAAATCAAAAAATGGAACTTCCCCCGAGATCTTCCGATGAACATATCAGAAGAATATGAATGAAACCAGCCTATTTCCAATGTTGAAGTCTTGGGATGAATCTTTGGTGCATATTTTTTTGGAATCATGGCTAGAACATGCTGGAACCTGCAAACCCAGGCTGGCCACTAAACATAGCCCCTATAGACTCGGATCGTGTGTGTCTTTCTCGTTGGTCTTGAAAGGTTTGTTACATCCAGGCAACCAGTTTATGATTGAAAATATTTGCATCCACCCTCAACTGTTTTTTGTTCAAACATGTTGAAAGTTTAAAGCACCATTTACCCTCTGGTAAACGTTTACATAACTATGGAAATCACCATCTTTTTATGGGTAAATCAACTATAAATGGGCCATTTTCCATAGCTATGTTAGTTTACCAGAGGGGCCATGAAGCGCGAGCAGCTGTAGCATCTTGTTTGTCACAGTTTGTCTCGTTGGCCAAAGCGGTTTTCCTGGCGGCAAAACGATATGGCGTCCTTTTGGTGTCAGATAAGGTCCACTTTCAAGGCCAACAACTACACGTTAACTAGATTCAAACTTCATTATTGACCTGTCAAGCCACATCAATCATATGCTCTAGCCACCCACCTGAAGTTTCCTCTCATTTAAGTGCGGCTGTGTCTAAAAAAGAAAAGGCTATCCCGAAATTTGATTGTTATTTGTTCACATTTTCCCTAATCATCCCTGTTGCGTTGTAGAAACCAAGTGGCTGCTGACGATGGCTCAAGACTACTCCTCCTCGGAATATTAAAATACACATGTGAAACTCTGTGAATATTTTGATAATACCCTAACTCAGAAGAATATCAAGACCTTTTAACAAACGAACACCCAAAACGCTCACCTGGTTGGTGGTTTCAATCCCTCTGAAAAATATGAAAGTCAGATTGGGATTATTATTCCCAATATATAGAAAAAAATCATGTTCCCCACCAACCAGACGATTTTTTCATATTCTCCTGATTCCTGCAATCTCAAGACAAGCCTCCACACGGTGGACCCCCAGGCCTGCGGTTCCTCCCTGTCCAAAAAGCTTCACCATCCTCAGCATCGCCATCAGACTCGCTGTCTGCGAAGCTCCTGTCAGATCTGATGGGATTGTAACGTGTTGCATGATGTGAACTAGCAAAACCCCAAACAGATTTAAGCAACAATGCACGTTTCAAACATAGTGGGTTAGTGGACATAGTGGTAAGTTCAACCTTTCTCAGTTTTTTTCCTGGGTTAGGATGCAAAATCAGATTATTTGGCGTATTTATCAATTGGAGTCATGTATTGCACATGAGTCTGTGCCGCAAGTGGATACGTTTTTTGTCTTCTCTATGGAGAGGGACATTCCTCATAGGGACACTCCCGGAATATTCCTTTTTATTCATGTTAATTCGAAATATTTCAATTTCCTTCCAAATAATGCAATTTCATTCCAAATATCTAATTTTTATTCCAAAAAATGCTTTGTCGTTCATGTTCGTTCAAGGTTTTTTCAAATGATTATTTCACGCTTTGTTGTTATTAAAAAAATGAATTGTTTTGTTTTTGATATGTTATGTTTTGATTGTTTGTTTTTTCATATATTTTTTATTTAAATATGTTTTGACATTTTTTTAATCATTAGTGTTTTGTTTGTTTTTGTTTTTGTTTGTTTTTGACTTGTTTTTGTTTTTTTTGTTTGTTTGTGTCTTTATGTTTTTTTTTGTATTTTGTTTGTTTCTGTTTTTTTTTCATTGCTTTTATTGTTTGTTGACTTTGTCTGTCTTTTTTTGTTTTTTTTGATTTGTCCCAATTTTTCGTTCAAACTGTTTCGTTTTTTTTTGAATATGTTATTCACAAACTACCGCTTCCCAAACTACCGCTTCCCATGAACAAACTCCCTAAAAAAAAGAGGCTATCCCGAAATTTGATTGTTATTTGTTCACAATTTCCCTAATCATCCCTGTTGCGTTGTAGAAACCAAGTGGCTGCTGACGATGGCTCAAGACTACTCCTCCTCGGAATATTAAAATACACATGTGAAACTCTGTGAATATTTTGATAATACCCAAACTCAGAAGAATATCAAGACCTTTTAACAAACGAACACCCAAAACGCTCACCTGGTTGGTGGTTTCAATCCCTCTGAAAAATATGAAAGTCAGATTGGGATTATTATTCCCAATATATAGAAAAAAATCATGTTCCCCACCAACCAGACGATTTTTTCATATTCTCCTGATTCCTGCAATCTCAAGACAAGCCTCCACACGGTGGACCCCCAGGCCTGCGGTTCCTCCCTGTCCAAAAAGCTTCACCATCCTCAGCATCGCCATCAGACTCGCTGTCTGCGAAGCTCCTGTCAGATCTGATGGGATTGTAACGTGTTGCATGATGTGAACTAGCAAAACCCCAAACAGATTTAAGCAACAATGCACGTTTCAAACATAGTGGGTTAGTGGACATAGTGGTAAGTTCAACCTTTCTCAGTTTTTTTCCTGGGTTAGGATGCAAAATCAGATTATTTGGCGTATTTATCAATTGGAGTCATGTATTGCACATGAGTCTGTGCCGCAAGTGGATACGTTTTTTGTCTTCTCTATGGAGAGGGACATTCCTCATAGGGACCTCCCGGAATATTCCTTTTTATTCATGTTAATTCGAAATATTTCAATTTCCTTCCAAATAATGCAATTTCATTCCAAATATCTAATTTTTATTCCAAAAAATGCTTTGTCGTTCATGTTCGTTCAAGGTTTTTTCAAATGATTATTTCACGCTTTGTTGTTATTAAAAAAATGAATTGTTTTGTTTTTGATATGTTATGTTTTGATTGTTTGTTTTTTCATATATTTTTTATTTAAATATGTTTTGACATTTTTTTAATCATTAGTGTTTTGTTTGTTTTTGTTTTTGTTTGTTTTTGACTTGTTTTTGTTTTTTTTGTTTGTTTGTGTCTTTATGTTTTTTTTTGTATTTTGTTTGTTTCTGTTTTTTTTTCATTGCTTTTATTGTTTGTTGACTTTGTCTGTCTTTTTTTGTTTTTTTTGATTTGTCCCAATTTTTCGTTCAAACTGTTTCGTTTTTTTTTGAATATGTTATTCACAAACTACCGCTTCCCAAACTACCGCTTCCCATGAACAAACTCCCTAAAAAAAAGAGGCTATCCCGAAATTTGATTGTTATTTGTTCACAATTTCCCTAATCATCCCTGTTGCGTTGTAGAAACCAAGTGGCTGCTGACGATGGCTCAAGACTACTCCTCCTCGGAATATTAAAATACACATGTGAAACTCTGTGAATATTTTGATAATACCCAAACTCAGAAGAATATCAAGACCTTTTAATAAACGAACACCCAAAACGCTCACCTGGTTGGTGGTTTCAATCCCTCTGAAAAATATGAAAGTCAGATTGGGATTATTATTCCCAATATATAGAAAAAAATCATGTTCCCCACCAACCAGACGATTTTTTCATATTCTCCTGATTCCTGCAATCTCAAGACAAGCCTCCACACGGTGGACCCCCAGGCCTGCGGTTCCTCCCTGTCCAAAAAGCTTCACCATCCTCAGCATCGCCATCAGACTCGCTGTCTGCGAAGCTCCTGTCAGATCTGATGGGATTGTAACGTGTTGCATGATGTGAACTAGCAAAACCCCAAACAGATTTAAGCAACAATGCACGTTTCAAACATAGTGGGTTAGTGGACATAGTGGTAAGTTCAACCTTTCTCAGTTTTTTTCCTGGGTTAGGATGTATATTCAGATTATTTGGCGTATTTATCAATTGGAGTCATGTATTGCACATGAGTCTGTGCCGCAAGTGGATACGTTTTTTGTCTTCTCTATGGAGAGGGACATTCCTCATAGGGACACTCCCGGAATATTCCTTTTTATTCATGTTAATTCGAAATATTTCAATTTCCTTCCAAATAATGCAATTTCATTCCAAATATCTAATTTTTATTCCAAAAAATACTTTGTCGTTCATGTTCTTTCAAGGTTTTTTCAAATGATTATTTCACGCTTTGTTGTTATTAAAACAACAAATTGTTTTGTTTTTGATATGTTATTTGTTGTTTGTTTGTTTTTTCATATGTTTTTTTTAAATATGTTTCATGACATTTGTTTAATCATTATTTGTTTGTTTGTTTTTGTTTTTGTTTGTTTTTGACTGGTTTTTGTTTTTTTTTTGTTTGTTTGTGTTTTTATGTTTTTATGTATTTTTGTTTGTTTCTGTTTTTTTTTCATTGCTTTTATTGTTTGTTGACTTTGTCTGTCTTTTTTTGTTTTTTTTGATTTGTCCCAATTTTTCGTTCAAACTGTTTCGTTTTTTTTTGAATATGTTATTCACAAACTACCGCTTCCCAAACTACCGCTTCCCATGAACAAACTCCCTAAAAAAAAGAGGCTATCCCGAAATTTGATTGTTATTTGTTCACATTTTCCCTAATCATCCCTGTTGCGTTGTAGAAACCAAGTGGCTGCTGACGATGGCCCAAGACTACTCCTCCTCGGAATATTAAAATACACATGTGAAACTTTGTGAATATTTTGATAATACCCAAACTCAGAAGAATATCAAGACCTTTTAACAAACGAACACCCAAAACGCTCACCTGGTTGGTGGTTTCAATCCCTCTGAAAAATATGAAAGTCAGATTGGGATTATTATTCCCAATATATAGAAAAAAATCATGTTCCCCACCAACCAGACAATTTTTTCATATTCTCCTGATTCCTGCAATCTCAAGACAAGCCTCCACACGGTGGACCCCCAGGCCTGCGGTTCCTCCCTGTCCAAAAAGCTTCACCATCCTCAGCATCGCCATCAGACTCGCTGTCTGCGAAGCTCCTGTCAGATCTGATGGGATTGTAACGTGTTGCATGATGTGAACTAGCAAAACCCCAAACAGATTTAAGCAACAATGCACGTTTCAAACATAGTGGGTTAGTGGACATAGTGGTAAGTTCAACCTTTCTCAGTTTTTTTCCTGGGTTAGGATGTATATTCAGATTATTTGGCGTATTTATCAATTGGAGTCATGTATTGCACATGAGTCTGTGCCGCAAGTGGATACGTTTTTTGTCTTCTCTATGGAGAGGGACATTCCTCATAGGGACACTCCCGGAATATTCCTTTTTATTCATGTTAATTCGAAATATTTCAATTTCCTTCCAAATAATGCAATTTCATTCCAAATATCTAATTGTTTATTCCAAAAAATACTTTGTCGTTCATGTTATTTCAAGGTTTTTTCAAATGATTATTTCACGCTTTGTTGTTATTAAAAAACGATTTGTTTTGTTTTTGACATGTTATTTTTTTTATTGTTTGTTTGTTTTTTGTTTTTTTTTAATATGTTTTTTTTTATATGTTTTGACGATTTGTTTAATCATTATTTTTTTGTTTGTTTTTGTTTTTGTTTGTTTATGACTTGTTTTTGTTTTTTGTTCGTTTGTGTTTTTATGTTTTTATATATTTTGTTTTTCTGTTTTTTTTCATTGTTTTTATTGTTTGTTGAATTTGTCTGTCTTTTTTATTTTTTATAGTGTTTTTTGTTTTCTTATTTGTCCCAATTGTTCGTTCAAACTGTTTCGTTTTTTTTTTAATATGTTATGTTCTTTGTTTTTTTTGTGGAATGTGTTCCGTTTTTTTCCTGTTTTTTAATTTTTTGGAATTCGTTTTGGAATGCGTGGATTGTTTTTGTTTCAGTTGTTTTTTGATATTTTTTTTACTTTTTGAGATTTTTTCAGATTTTTTTGCAAGGATAGCAACTTTTAGGAGCCCTTTGAGGAGTACCCCAGGGCTCTTTAATGATTTTTTGGAATACTTGGGATCCCAACACCTCTCTTTTCTCAGCATATCCAATTGTGGGATGGTCCATTTCTGCTTGGTGGTGCAATAACCCTCTTGAAAAATCATGGACTTCGTCAATGGGTTTCGGATGACATCCCATATATGAACTGGAAAGTCATAAAATTCCATGGTGACAAACCACCAAGCAGATTTGCTTCCATGGGATGATTGCTTCCATGGGATGATTTTCTCGAGTGGTGAAAACTCTTGGGGGCAGCACCTACTATGGGAATGGGGACTCGCTGAAAAAACATGCGAACCAGTCCTTCCTTTTCGCGACATAGTTGGCTTGCCAACGGCTTCACCATCACTCGAAACGACGTTGGAAACGACGTTGTCCTTCTCTCCCTGAAGGTCGTATTCTTCACCTTCGCTTTCTGAAGCTGTATCTCCTTCGGGATCCTTCGTGCGAGCACAAGAACTGCCCAACAAATTACTGTCCTACAGTCCTACATATATTTTTCTTAGCGCACATGCAATTTAAACCTTCTGTGGACAAATACTCCAAGAAATTTCTTAAGGGAATATCTTCAGGACATCACTGCTAGCAAAGGTTTCCTCTAGTAGCAAAAACTATCTTCCTCCTACAAATATGTTTGAAACCTTGAACATCCGTGGACAAATCGACTCCAAGAAACTTCGACATTTTTTTTTTCGAGTGTTGCAGCTCCCAGTCACAATTCCAGTCCCAGTTCATAAAAAAACTGTCCTCCTCCTCATATTCTTCATATGGCCATGTGCGTTCAGCCCGATCTTCGGGCCACGGACTGCTGGGCGCCTGGATGGGTCCCCCCTCCACGTCGATGGTGCCACGGGAGGAGCGCACCGGTGTGAGGAAATGGGCGTCCTCGACGCCCTCGTAATCCAGGTCGTGGAACCTTTGAACAAGTGGATTTTCCCAGGAAAAGCATGGGGAAATCACCAAAAATCATTGGATTCACCCGTAAAACATGGTGGTCTAATATGGTTTAAGAAGTTTTTTATGCGGTGGACGTGAACATCTTTCCAAGGTTGGATTTGCTCCCAAGAAAAATAAGGGAAAACATAGATTGATTCATCTAAATATGGTAATTCATTTATAAGAGGTGTCCCATAATGCAAATGCATCCATGCATCCAACAAACACGTGGAAATATCCAACATTATCCAACATTAAACCAACTAGAATTCCATGGAATTCCCATAGATTGAATAACCATCCTCATGGAACCAGCTACAACATCCAAAAAACAAATCTATAAGCAGAACCATCCTACATCTGCACATCTGCACACATCCTACAAAAACATCCATGAAGATAGTCAAAGGGGATAATCAATTCTAGTGTTCCATCCCGAAAAATCCCCAAATATCTCTGGGGTATCTGGGAAAGTAGCAGACTTCACTAATTCGTATAAATTTTGGCCACCAATGGCCACCGATCCTGCCCGTGCCCTCGAATAGGTCTTAGTCTTTTTTGGATCGTTACGCCCTACAATTCCCATGATGTTCAGGCTTCGGTCGCGATCCCCACAAGGTGGTGCCCCATAGTTAGCTAAGTTGGTTTATAACTCCCATAACTATGGTTTATGGCAGATATACTAGCTATAGTTAATGGGGTTTATAAACCAACTTATATATAACTGGGGGGCACCATCCTGCACCGGGCACCTGCTATGCAAATGATCCCTGAAGGGTGCGGGAATCGCTTTGCCGCTGCGGGATCCGATGGAATGGGTCACGTGGGTCTCTCCGTTCAACATCATCGCATCGCTCGCAGTACCATAGACCTGGCGATCATCGCACAAGGTGAGGTATTACCCTCTGGTAAACTAACATAACTATGGAAAATGACCATTTTTAATGGGTAAATCCACTATAAACGGTGATTTTCCATAGTTATGTTAGTTTACCAGAGGGTATGTCTATGTATGTCGACACATACACATATACATTACATATGGATGGATGGATGGATGGATGGAAGTATGGAAGCATTTGAGCATGTATGGGATGTATGTATAATGTATAATAATGTATAATAATGTATAATAATTTATGATTAATAACGTGTAATTATGTATAATAATGCACACACATGTAAAATAATGTATGCAAGTACAATAATGTATAATAATGTATAGTAAGTGCATGTTGGAGATACGATTGTGTACTCTATATGCCCTATAAAATGTGAGAGATATACCCACTGGTAAACTAACAGTTTGCCATTGAAAATGGCCATTTATAGTGGATTTATCAATTAACAGATGGTGATTTTCCATAGTTTTTTTTATTTACCCTCTGATAAACTAACATAACTATGGAAAATCACCATTTTCAATGGGAAAATCCACTATAAATTGCCATTTTCAATAGCTATTTTGACATAACCAGAGGGTAACGTTTACCAAAGATCTAGACCGAAAGAGCCTCGATGTAGTGCGGGAAATCGCCAGGTTGGAAGAAGTACTCGGGACTCCGGTACAAGACCTCCAACCTGAAGGACACACGACACGAGTGGGGGTTTGATTGAACATAGAGGGTCAACAGTTTAGTATCATTTAGTATCCCTAAAGGTGTTTAGTAATACCCATAGGATCCATGTATGGTATATATGGTAGCAATATAGGATCCCTCTGGTTATGTCAAAATAGCTATTGAAAATGGCCATAGAAATAGTGAGTTTTCCCATGAAAAATGGTGATTTTCCATAGTTATGTTAGTTTACCAGAGGGTATCCCTAAACGTGTTTAGTAATACCCATAGGATCCATGTATGGTATATATGGTAACATGGATCCCATCAATATACCCCCAATGTTAGCATATATACCATACATGGATCCTATGGGATAGTAACTTTAGTATCCCTAAATGGTGGGAGTTGATCGTAACTTTCGTATCCTGAGAATGGTTGAGTATCCCCTAAATCCGTTGGTCAATGACCATTTTCCTGATAGAAATTGGACATCAATTGTGGGTATCCGCCAGTTTCAGTTACCCAAATTCCCGAAGACGGGAAGTTGTTTGGGCCATCAACAAGAAGGATCAACAAACATTTGTAGTTGCCTGTTCGCCCAAATGCTGGATGAAACACTGGAGAAACACTTCAGCAAATCTCCCCTTCTAAGTTTTACCATTAAAATATATAGTGAAAAATGGCTAGCTTTCCCAAGTGAAGGTCATTAAAAAACTATTTTTTCCAAAACCTAATTATTCTAATCATTGTTTTATCTTGTCAGCCTTGCTTTGGCCAAGGTGAAGACTAGGGGGATAGCGACCTTCAAGTCATCTAGAAACTCAAGAGCCAACGAATCAGAAAAGGGTGTTCAAAAAACAAGATGAAGCCACAGCATGATACACACATCAAACATATTGGCGTTGCCTGAAAAAAATACGGGAATACCGCCCAAAAACAATGGTTTATATATATATGTATATCATCATTTTCCTTAGTATAGTTGGGCTATAGTTGGGAATAATATAGCCACAATTTTCAGACACACCCATATAGACATATTTTGAGCTACGTCGGTTAACTATGGTTCATGATAAATGGTCGAGATATCAAACTAGCTAATAGGGTTTATAAACCAACAAACATACCTGAGGAGGGGCACCACCTTGCATATATGTAATAGTATCCCCATATATCCCAATATATCTCCTAATATAGTTTCCTGATATAGTTTAATAAATTATTAATAATGTTTAGGAAATATGAAATATGAACATTATCAATTAGGAATAATATATCCTAATATAGTTTCCTAATTAATAGTTTATATAATAATGTTTATGAAATATGAACAGAACATCAATGAAATATCCCAGCAGATTTCCCATGATGATATCCGAGCAGTCAAAGACTGCTAAATGTGGGTAAAACAGTGGCCATGTTTACCATCCCCCAGTCATCAGAATTTTTATAGCTGGGATTTATATAAACCATTCCCAGGAAGTCATGGGTGATTTATTAATCAGTGTTTAACACACATTATTTAGTATTAATGGTGATTAATGATTCTAGAATGGTGGTTAATGATGATTACCATCTGGTTATTTAACATAGCCATGGAAAATCACCATTTTTAATAGGTAAACCATCTATGAATGGGCCATCTATACCATGGCGCACTGTTAGTCATAACCAGAGGGTAAATGGCGATGAAATCAGTGATTCATGATGAACATATCGCCATCAATCACCATTTCATCAGCATTTCATTACCCATGACGGATCCGTGGTGCTGGTATATATGCTAACATAAAGGGGGTATATTGATGGGATCCATGTTACCCTATATAGATATATAGTGATATATAGCATACATGGATCCGTCATGGGTTAGAGCCATCTGTTTTTTGGGTTTCGGAAAAAACACGACGGTCGTAGCAGCTGATACTGTTCCCTCATCTCTCGGGTGAAGAGGTGAACCTTGATAGGCCCGCAATGTGCCACGACCCATTCGTCCTCGCGGGTGCCGTAGCAGAAGGCTTCCACGAAGGGTGCGCGACAAGCTTCCGTGGCGCGAAACATGATGTGTCCTGGAGCAAAAAACAGAGAATTCCAATGTGGATTCAGATGCAAAAGCAACAAAAAAGGGGGGGATCATATGTGACATAATCTAGTCGGTGGTTTCAACCCCTCTGAAAAGTATTAGTCAGTTGGGATGATTATTCCCAGTATATGGAAAAATAAGAACTGTTCCAAACCACCAACCAGTAACTAATTATCTACAAAATTGTAGCTGATAAATCGGGAATATCCAGTTGTATCCAGTTGTCAAATGATAATTTAAGCAACAGAAATTGGATTTAGCCAGGAAACTGGTAGTTTGAGGATTGGGACAGGGGTTTGTAAATGAAATATAATTTTGGGATTAATTGCCAATAAACAATGTTGATATATCCACCAAACAAGTGGCTCTTGTGTGAGGAAAAGGGGTTCCGGCCCAGGCGATTTTTCAGCCGGCCACACATCGGGCTTCACCTCAACAGATCTCAACAGATCTCAGAAAAGGCCAGGGGGATTCATGTGTTTTTAGCCAGCTCTTAAGCATGGAGAGGTGCCCACAAGAAATCAGAAGAATTTTCTGCTGAACTAAAGGATGCAACAATATGCAACTAAAGAAATCAAAACTGTTACACTGTTCTTGGAACATTGCATACGTGTCGCAAAAATAAGGTTGTGTAGACAGTAAATTACCCGCCATGCTGAATAGCATTTCTGTTCACATCGGCCAAACGAAATTCCATCATCGTGGTTGCGGATATTTACTGCAAACTGAGGATGTCCTATCTTAATGACCAGGTCAGAATATAGAAGGTTATGTAAATCTTTGTAAATCCCTGTATCAGTTGGTTAAGACCAATCGCTTGTTCAATGCCTAATTTTCTTTGCACAATTCACCAATTTTATCAGTTTTCTAGCTTGACTTGAACCATTACTTAGACTTGGTCGAATCCCCATCGCGTTGATCCATTTTTGCCCTTGAACACCATGCCCTTGCCCGGTCCCTGTCCTAATCTCCGACAATGCCTTGCTGTGACGCCAGTTGCAATGATTACAAACATCCCAACGTCTCGACGGTCGCACTCATTCATGTCCTCCACGAATGGAAGGAAAAATCGACAGGAAATCACATAGCCATAGGATCCGGCTGGTGCTGGTATATTAATGCTAACATAAAGGGTTTTTTTGTTGATGGGATCCATGGCACACCATAGCAGCACCATGGATCCTATGGGATAGCTAATACAGCTTCAGTCTATCACCATCTTAGTAGGGTTTAGCACCTAAACAAACTATCTTTTTGGATAATATGATATTATAAGTCATTTTCACCAGCAAAAACCATGGAGATTTCATAGAAAATGTCCTGGAAATGTCATGACAGGGGTCTCTTTAGCATTTTATTCGAAGATCATTCTGTCTATCATTCGAGTCTTTGGAAGTTGATGATAACATATCTCCAAAGAATTCAAACAATGCAATTTTGGCGACTTCCATGATAGGATAAACTGTTTAGAATCCTTCAATTGATGTTTAGAATCCCCTAAACGGCGACCATTCCTTACAGGAAATTGGTAAGGATTAGCATCGAAGAATTGGTATACGGAATCCTGCAACCATTCCTTACATCAAACATGTCTTGAACAATGCTTGTATCAAACAAAAATGGCTAAAGATGGCTAAAGTTCACAGATGTCATGAACCATTACGATCCATTATGCATATAAAACAATGATACTCCCAAATTCCATAGTCTACCTTGTTTCCCTATTGAAGTCGCCATACATTCCGAACCAATCTCCCATTTTGCTGAAGTCCAAAAGGGGATCTACTTTTCACTGGTGGGTTTTCCGCATCTTGTTTGTATGTTTACAGGAGAGTATCTGGATCAATTGCAATCTTTCACCAACCAGAAAAGTGAATTGCCATGTTGGGAGAACTGACCTAATCCTAACTCAATCCTAAACGTCGTCCTTGATTGCTCAGATTATCAGATTATTATTCCCTTATTAAACGTGTATATATATATATATTATTTATATATATATATTATTTATATATATATATTCTTTATATATACGTATATAATAGAATAATATATCATATTCTGGTATTATAATGTATTATACTTATTCAATCTTCTTCAGATTATCTCTTGATTTTGTATCATCAATTGGTGAAGTCGCCATGGCGTCCTCTGACTATCCGGTCCCAGCGTCGATGATGCGCACATCTTGCGCCTGTTCAGCCCGAAGGAGATCCGCCAACATCTCAGGTGTAGGTAAGGAACCCCTGGGCCATGTTGAAACGCTTTCCAGCCACATATCTTCCTTGGACGGCGAAAAGCCGTCTTGGGGACGGGCATTTTTTCGTCACCGGTCACCATCCATAAAGCCATGGTGACGTGGGGATGGTGACTATGGTGGGTGAAATCCCACATTGATATCATTGCATTGCCAATCTTAGGTACCCTGCAAAAATATTATTTTTTGTTGCTGGTGAACGTAGATATTCCCACTCATACCAAAAGACTAAAGACTATTGAAATATCCATGTAAGATTGACCTAGATTGTAATCTCTTGATTCATTTCTGGTGGGTGTCGAAATACATCGAAAGAACAAAACTCCTCTTCCAACCGTCAAAACACAAGTCATGCAGTGCTCAGATCACTGGTTCTTAGGGATTCTAGTAGTGGATCATCCCCAATAAAACAGGTAGCTTCAAATCCCCTGCAATAACCAGTTAACGAATGTCATCATATGTGTTAATTCCCAGCTCTCCTGCCAAGAGTCATGTATAAATGATCACAAAATCAACACAAAAAAACGTAGAAATCTAAGAGATAAAAACAGGGAACCACCCAGCCAATGTCAATTGCACCACCACCAAGCGTCTTTGCCATGTTCGCCATCATCTTCAAAGCCAGTAGCCCACAAATGTCCTTTGGCAGGTCTCACCACTGGGTCATGGTAGTATCGCCACTCATCCTGCGCAGGAGAACAATTGACAAAGGGATCCCATTGGAAGTAAAACAATGTAAAACACATATTGGTTAATCAATTCACCACTGTGAATCATGCTTGGGATGAACCAATATTTTGAATATGTAGTTTGGGTTTGTCTGAAAATGAAGTATCCAAAACATATTGGTTCATCACGGTTCATCATGTTCACCCATTGAATTGCTATTTTGGGGGTGTACACCCCATTTTCAAACAAGCCCATGTGTCAGAAACATCATGAATCAGGAGAAACATGTGCTTATTACCATCCATCCAACTTGTGTCTTGGATAAGACCGGATATCATATCTCCAGCGGTTGGAACAAGACAAAAGAATCTGCTGCCTTGTATCCCAGTTCTTGGTTGAATCCCAGTAAAAAAAATCATGTCTGCTGTCGCCGGTTTGTGGTTTCGTAAAGATGTTTGGTTATACAGTAACCTATCCCATAGGATCCATGTATGCTATATATGGTGACATTTACCATCAATATACCCCAAATGTTAGCATATATACCAGCACCATGGATCCTATGGGTATTACATCTCTTGAGATCTTAGCGCCATCTCCAGGCTTTCAATCTACACATCTTATTGATGGTTTTTTGGCATCAACCGACGGGGATTGAGAGGGAAGAATCATGGGATATATAGTGGGATTACACTCTGGTAAACGTTTACATAACTATGGAAAATCACCATTTTTAATGGGAAAATCAATGAACATCAACTATTTCGACTGGGCCATTTTCAATAGTTTTTTGTATGTTTACCAGAGGGTATATGGCATTTCCCAGCTTCTGGTATACCCAAGGTATGGGCATGTTTAAACCCGGTTCTCCAGTGGTCCAGGTCATGTGGTGTCAAGACAATGTCATAAACCATCTCCAAAATCACCATAAATGGTTTGGATCTGCTTGGATGGTACAAATCATCCCCAAATGGTAGGACTTTTCATGGCATTTGGTGAATCCCATATGATTTCATAGATAGTGACAACCAAAACAGATACCGAAAAGTGATTTAAACTATAAAATAGTAGGAATGGACTTTTTTATCTCTTAAAGGATTAATTACTATAATTGAAACCCTGTTGTCCTCAACCTCATCTTCTTGCTTTTGCAACTCGCGATGCTTCTCCAGGTAGTAATCCTGGGCCCTGCTCACCAATCGTTCACGGTTTTCCATGTAGAAGACCTGCTGGGCGGACGTTTCTCCGGCCGTGCAATCAAACATCAATAGCTGGGAAATCCTGTAGAACTTGGGCATTTCAATGGGACACTCATCAAACTGAACAGGGGTTTTTCCAGTAAGCCATGCTGGACTACCAGAGGCTACCCCACAAGGATTTCTTCGGCGTCTGGAAGCCCCTGTTCCATGGGGGTACCCAAGCTCATGGCCTCTCCCGACACTTCCACTTCAACCAATGAATTGAATCTGTCATGAGCATCTAACATTGATTTCTACCAGTGATTGATTGATTGATTGACTGATTGACTGATTGATTGATTGATTGATATGGCCGATTCAATTCAACATCCATGGATATCTACCATTGATCTTCCCCCATCAACCATCAACCCCAACTCACCATCCAATTCCACCTGTGCAGGTGTCAGTTCATCTTCATCCAGCTCCGCTCGTCCTTCATCGGAGATGCGACCTGGGCCCAGCCACGGCAGGTGCCCGCAACAACGGTTCTGGGCGGCCCCCATGATGAAGGACGAAATCGAAGGCGATTCTTCAGACAAACATATATATATATATATATAATTGTGATTTCAGTGCATCAGCAACATACCAACCATCGGTGTGTCCTCTGCAGCGGACCTTTTGTGGCTGAAGTGCCCATAGATGAGGAAAAGAGCCGCAGTGCAGCCCCAGGTGGGGCCGAGCTACCATCGTCATTGGTAGCGGAGCCCCGCCCATGGGGCACCGGCGCGATGGCCGACGAAAGATCGCTGAAACGGTTCAGCGGAGATGTGGATGATCCTGGAAAGGAACTCAGAAAATGGAAGGCATGGGCTCAGGCGAAGCTCGTAACCATGGAAAAGTTAACCGAGAAACAACGTGGACCGTGGTTGTTCACATTGCTGGATGGAGCCGCCTATGAGGCGGTGGAACACTTTTCTCTGGAAGAGATGTCTGCTGAAAATGGAGCAGAACAGATCTGGAAAGCACTCCAGGCCAGGTTTCCAGAGAAAGAGAAGCATGATCAAATGGGAGAGGTTCTGGGCGAAGTGTTTAGCCTAGCTGCAACTGATGGAGAAACAAGCAAACAGTGGACTGCCAGGGTGAAGGACACCTTTGACAGATGCCGCCGCAAGGCGGAGACTGACTTTCCTTCAGCTGCACGGGGTTGGATCACTTTAAACTGCGCAGGCCTCTCAGAACAGGAGAAGGCTATCATCAAGGCAAAGACTCAGGGTAGCTTACAGTTTGATGACATAGCTGCTGCGTTTAGATCATGTTTTCCAGCTTTCAAGGCTCCAGGAGCCAAAGCCAAGAGACCTATTGGAGCTCTTCACATCGACCATGAAGATGTTGGAGAACTGGGCGACCGTGAAGCTGCTCAGGAAGAATGGGATTCTTTTGGTGATGTCGAGGCCTTTTTGGCTGACCATGCAGGCGAGTCACAGTCTGCTGAGATCTCCGAGGGCGAGGCCGCCGAAGCTTTGTCGGTGGCATGGAAAGATCGTAGGCAGGAAATCCAGCGCCACCAGCAGTCGCGGCGCTTTGGCAATCGATCTTCTGCAGCCTCCACAGCTTCCAGCAGGTCCTTTAGGATTGAGGTGGAGGAACTGAAAAAGAAAACCAAATGTCGGAAATGTGGCAAGGTGGGTCATTGGGCCCGTGAGTGCCGTAGCAATGTTTCAGCCTCCTCTGCAAAGGAGCCCAGCTCATCAACATCGAAGCCTGCCATGTCAGCGGATCTGGTGGAGTGCTCAACATTGGATGGCGAGATTTCCTTTGTCGGTGCAGCACAGGTGGTTTCGGTGATGTCAGCTGGTCTGATCTCCTCACCAGGTTGGGGGGTTATAGACACTGGATGTGGTCGCACATAGATAGGGTCTCAAACTCTGGAAGAACTGAATCAGAAACTGGTATCCTTGGGCAAAAGTGCCGCTCAAGAATATGCTGCCACCAACCGTTTCCGTTTTGGGAATGGCCAGGAAGAGACCTCAGTGAAAGCTGTCAGGATTCCAGTGGCGATCAGTGGAACACAAGGCTTGATTGATGCTGCCGTCATTTCTGGACAAGCGCCCCTGCTTTTGGGTCGCCCTACACTGGAGAAATTGAAAGTGCGCCTTGATTTCAGCACAGCCTCAATGAAGATGCTCAATCCTGAGATCACCTCCAACATGATCACGAACGAGGCTGGTCAGCTCCTTGTGAACATTCTCGATTTCAAGCAGAAGGTCCACCCTTCACTGCCTTCCCAGCCATCTGCCGATGCCAAGGACCAGGAGTCTCGGGTGGGGACGGTTTCTAGGGAAGTCACTAGTGAGCCCAAACAGCAAGGGTCAACTCGCAAAAAGGTTACCCTGAAACAAAAAGAGTGCCGATGTTTGTTAGCGCAATTGAAATCAGTGGACAATGCCAAGAAGTCCAAATGTCAAGTTGCTGAACTGTTTTCACCTCCTAGGTTCACCCGTGAAGTTGAAAAGCATGGGGGCAAGGGATTAGCTTTTGACATTAAACAAGGTTGGGACTTGCTTGACCCAAAAACCCAAGATGTGGTAGATCGACTGTTGGACAAGGCATGTCCTGAGTTGCTGGTAGTATGTCCGACATGCACACACTCTGGAGGATGGGAAAACTTAAATCAATACTACAGGACACCGCTGGAAAGAGCACAAATCCTCAGGAGGAATCGAGCTCGACTGCGATTCAGTGTGAAGCAAATTCAGAAGCAAATTCAACGGGGAGGTGCATTCATGTTGGAACACCCATGGCCATCTAGCATATGGAGATCACCGGAGTTAAAGTCCCTGAAACGTAAATATGGGGTGTTTCGTGTTGACATGTGTGCATTCGACCTGCAGTGCCCTGACACCGGAAAACACATCCAAAAGGGCACCGGTCTCATGGTGTCTGATTCCAAAGTGCCTGAGCAGCTTGAAGCATTGTGCCGTTGCCCAGGCGACCATGAACACAGGGTTGTTGCCGGACAGCTCAAGAGTGGACAGCGTGTTAGTGACTTTGTTGCTCAGTACACTCCCAAGTTTGTGCAAACCATGTTGAAAGCTTTTGGAGTAAGCAGCCAATGCCAGGATGTCCACTCCATAGCATGTGTAGGTCACCTTGAATGCTTAGCTGCCGAAGCCAGTGATGCACAGCCAGAAGCGAGTGCTCCTGAGAAAGAAGGTTCCGAAGCCAAGATCAAACAAGCACTTGCCAAACTGCACAGAAATTTGGGACATCCGTCAACAAATGACATGCTCCGGATCCTCCGACACAGTCGAGCATCAGCCCAGGCCATTGAACTAGCAGGTAAACTGCAATGTACAGTGTGTCAGAATCATCAGCAGCCGAAGCCAGCTCTCCCAGCCAATGTGCCACACTCGTTGGAATTTAATCACCATATAGGCATGGATGTGAAGTATCTTAAAGGATGGAAAATTAATCAAAAGATCCCATGTGTTAACATAGTGGATTATGGTACTTCCCTGCAAATCATGGTGCCTTTGTCACAACGTGAAACGTCAGCAATGTTGAAGACAGTCTTGAGAGACAAGTGGATTGCTTGGGCGGGGGTGCCGACTCACCTCACAACGGATCCTGCTCAACCAAATGTGGGAGAGACGTTTGCTGAGTACTGTGAGAGTTCTGGCATATGCATGCATCAAACAGCCGCAGATGCACACTGGCAACTGGGCAAGGTTGAGAGGCATGGTCAATGGTTTTCTCGAATCATGGATCGAGTCTGTGACGAAGTCAAGCCATCTAATGAAGAAGAATGGTTAGATTGTGTTGTCCAAACTCAAACAGCGAAGAACAGCCTGTTGTCGCAATCGGGTGCTAGCCCAAATCAATTGGTGTTTGGTAGGAACCCCAAAATCCCAGAAGATGTTTTGCAGGATGAACCCAATGTCATAGCCTCGGATGCAGTCCAGACCTCTCAATCGTTTGGCCGCACTCATGAAATTCGTCAATCTGCCAGGCGTGCTGTGCTTGCATGTCAGGACGATCGAGCCCTGAGAGCAGCCATCAGAGCCAGGCCAAGAACAGAACGTGATTTCAAGTCTGGTGATTGGGTGTTTTACTGGAGGTCTCAAAAGTGGCAAGAAGGAGTTTTAGAACTTGGGGGCAAATGGCATGGAACTGCTTTGGTTCTGGGTAGGGTGGGTAGAAACCTGGTGGTGGCCCATCGCCGCAGCCTTTTGCGTTGCGCTCCAGAACAGCTGCGTCATGCATCGAGCGAGGAAAAAGCTGTAGCAGAGTTTCCAGAAAGTGAACTTTTAGGAATTAGGAACTTGCTAGAACGAGGCCAATTTCCCAAAAGTCAGTTTACTGACATTGTTGGTCAGGGAGCTCCGCCACAGCCTGAAGCGCCAGAACAAGCCATCCATCCAGTTTTACCGGATGATGCACCAGCAGCCCGATCTGCAGCGGAAATGTTTCAACAGCAGCAAGCTCAGTCAGCAGTAGAGCGAGTAGTGCAGCCTCCTCCAACAGGAGGAAATAGCCAGTCTAGCGGTAGTGCCATGCCTGAGTCCGAGCAACCTGAGGGGTCATCATATGGTCCAGTCCGTAGGAGGTATTTTTCCAAGCAAACTCAAGATAGCGTGTTCCGACCTCCTGCCATGAAACATGAAGACTTTGCCGAGATGATGCAAGAATTGGTCCCTCAGATTGTCATTCCTGGTGGCAATCCGCCGATAGTAGATCAGGTCATGCAGACCACCAGTCCGAGAGGGACAAGCCAAAAGCGCGAAGCCAGCTCAGAGGGTGAAGCACCGTCGTCATCTAAGCCTAGAGTAGAAACAGCCGACTCAGAGGGTTTATTTGCTGAAGAGATTTTGTTAGCATGTCCAGATGAAGTCCCATCGGTTGAAGTGTTGATGTCCGCCTTTTTGCAAAAACGACTCCAGAAAGAACTGCCTCCGTCTGGCAATCCGGCTGAACTGCAAGCCAAAATCAATGATGCCAAAAGTGCAGAATGGACCACACTACTGGAGAAACCAGCAGTGCGAGTGTGGACTGGGAACAAGGCCAAGACAATCCGTGAAAAACATCCTGACCGTTTTATTGGAAGTAGATTTGTAATCACCGAAAAGACAGAAGATCAGAGCACTAGAATCAAGGCAAGGTGGTGTTTGCAAGGACACTTGGATCCTGATTTCAGGAAGAAGATTGACAGCGGCCTGTGTCACAGCACAACGTTGAGTCTGCTTGCACGATCGTTGATTTTGCAGGTGTTGGCGTCCAAGAAATGGACAATGTGTCTTGGAGATATCAAGGGAGCATTCCTTGAGGCTGGCCCTCTTCAGAAACAGTTCACTCCATTGTTTGCCAAGCAGCCAGTAGGCGGTATTCCTGGTCTGAATGAACAAGATGTAATCGAAGTTATTGGTAATGTTTATGGGGCCAACGATGCACCCCTGAACTGGTATCAAACCTTCGATCAAGCAGTCACCGCCATTGGTTTTCAGCGAAGTCAGTTTGACAATTGCCTCTATTTTCTGCGGGATTCACAAGGGGAATTGTGTGCGGTTCTAGGTGCTCATGTCGATGACACCATTGTTGGTGGGCAGGGTCCAACCTATGATCATGCTGTAGCTGAACTTCGAGCAAGGTTTCCATAGAGGAAATGGAGAGTTGGTCATGGTGAATTTTGTGGTGTACAGTATTCTCAGGATGCCAAAACCCATGAAATTGTGTACCACCAATCTGAATACGCCAAGCATCTGAGACCAATCAATTTGTCCAGAGATCGTGCCCGCCAGAAAGAAGCCCCAGCGTCCGAAAAAGAGATCGCCTCCCTGAGAGCGATTAATGGTGCTGCCAATTGGTTGGCAGGTCAGAGCAGGCCTGACTTATGCATCCAAACTTCCATAAGTCAGCAGTGTTTCCCAAAACCGAAAGTAAAAGATCTTGCGTTTGCCAATCAGCTGGTGCACCGTGCACGTCAGTACAGTCATGTGTCCATCACCGTGCGAAGCATTCCATGGGAGCAACTAGGTATCTGTTTTCACTCAGATGCAGGATTTGCCAATGCTAAGGGTAATGCTACTCAAGCGGGATATATCCTTGGTTTTGTGGATGCCAAATTAGGAACCAATGAACCTAGCTTGTGGTCCCCTTTTTGTTGGAAGTCATATAAGTTACCTAGGGTTGTCTCCTCCACTCTTGGTGCCGAAGCTCAAAGCTTCTCCACAGCCTGTGCCTTGGCAGAGTGGATGTCCTTGATGGTCGTGGAAGCCAAGCAAGGGATTTTTGACTTGCGTGCGGTTCGAGATTTGCCAAAAACTCCCATTGTCTCCAATCTTGCCCCAAAGAATGAAACCATTACCGGAATCACTGACTGTAAGTCCCTGTATGACCATTTGACATCGCTGTCCAGTGTTGCCAAAGTTGAAGACAAAAGAGTAGCCATAGACTTGGCAATTTTGAAGCAGTGCATGGCCCGTACAGGCCTTTCCGTGAGATGGTGTCCGACAGAATTGATGATTGCAGATGGACTCACAAAAGATCAGATGGATCCAGCAGATCTGTTGCGAGCAGCATTGGATGTGGGAGAGTATCAACTTAACAGAGAAGCATCAGTTTTGGCAATCAAGAAACAGCAAAGAGAAGAACGCCGTTCAAGACAGCCTCAAGCCATGAAGCATGCTGAGCCGAGTAATTAAGTTGGGATTAAGTGTAATCGGGATAAATGTAGGGTGATAACTGGGGATAGGCTGATTAATAATGGGTAATTAATCTTGCGACTCCATTTGTCTTGTCAGACAGTGCCAAGCAGTGTCTTAAAAACCTGAACACTTTGATTCCATGCATGAAATCCAAATCACTGCAGCACTTCTTATCTAGCTCCTCGAGCCCGTTCCCGTAGTGCATTGTTTTTGCTTGTATAGGATCAGCCTGTGCCAACGAAGTTATGTCAATGTCTAAAGGTGCTTCTCCTGAGAACAAACAGTCTCAGGCCATGGAGCTTCTTCGGGAGATGAAGAGAACTGGCATGCTGGACAGTATGGTCCAGACTATTCAACAGGAGTCACAGCTGCCTGTTGGAGCGATGACGGATGGATCGAAACGCCGTCTGTCTGAGCGATCAGTGCTTGATGATGAAGATTTCCAGCATGTGTCCTCCTCAGAAGAAATGATTCCCTCTCTTGCTGACCTTGGTGGCCCATATCCCACCGATCAGCAGCGTCCTGTGAAGTATCAGATTGGCGTTGAAGATCAACGCCAGCCATGTGAGGTGAGTTTGCCTGATGGAGTGAGCTCTCTCGAAGAATGGGGCCGTACGATCTGCGAGTTGCCAAAGGTGAAAGAGTTGAACTCTAGCTATCGAGAGCTGTTGAACATCTCTGACGGTGGCGATACCAAAATGGCAAGCTACTTGAACTGGGTGCGCAACTACAAGGGTCCTTCGTCCCGCACTATGGATTTCAAGACGTATCTTTTGGCCTGCTCAGCATGTGAGTCTCAGCCAAAGACATACTTCCCTGGCAGCATGGAGATCAGACGCCTGAAGTGAGGATCACTCAGGATAAGGCCAAGTGCAGCTCGGAATGTTGCACCTTCATTGGTCGCCTATTTCATATAAGATATATAATTAAAGAGGAGTGTGATTTCAGTGCATCAGCAACATACCAACCATCGGTGTGTCCTCTGCAGCGGACCTTTTGTGGCTGAAGTGCCCATAGATGAGGAAAAGAGCCGCAGTGCAGCCCCAGGTGGGGCCGAGCTACCATCGTCATAATTATGATACTAATCAGACACACATACATATATATATATAACTGTATATGTATGTGTATATATATATATGGTTTGAAAGGTGTTGATCATCACCTGTTGGGGGAAATGTGGGCATTGCGCTGAACTGTCTGATGCGCATCTGAATGGTTCGTGAATGTCTCATCAATGAGTGGCACGTGAAAACGTCTAGATGAAACTCACCTGAACACTGAAAACCAATCATATTGTATCTACTTCGGAAAGATTAATGTACGTAAAACAATAGTAAACCACGCATATGTTGAGGGTTTATACCATCCAATTATGGTAAAATTGAGGATGGTGGATCCTATTGCTTTACCAACATGTTCAACACTATGTAATTTGGATTAGTTTGGCGTATTTTGGAGATAAAACTCATATATTCATAATTCATGAGCGTCTCTACTTTCATCACCCAAAATTGCAAATCACAACCGCTTACCCTCTGGTAATTTAACATAGCTATGGAAAATGACCATTAATAGTGCTTTTCCCACTAAAAATGGTGATTTTCAATAGCTATGCTAAATTACCAGAGGGTATGACTCATGCCGTCGTAGTCCCTCAACAATACACCTCTACTTTAGAGGGATTGAATCCAACCCATTCTGGTGAATTCAGGGATGGCTCAGTCTTGACAGGACCCTCATGTTTGTTGAGTGAGTCTTGATTCTGGGCAATTAATTCGGTGGGCTGAATCCAGAATTTAATTCAAGTCATGCTACATCCACCATTTTTGATTGATTACTAGATCAAAAGGCGTGTCTACATTGGTTGGTTGCATTCTACCTTTTTCACCTCCAAGTTTGATAAACCACCATTTCAGCTGGTTCATCGAATCATTTGTTGCACAAATCCATGTTTTTGTCACAAAAATCCAAGTGGCTTTGAAAATTTCATCTCTGGTGACGTGTTTAAAATTGAAATCATCCTTTCTCTCCATATGTTTCTTCCTTCAACAATTCAACAAACTGAAACCTCAGATTTTCTCACATATTTGTGCCACATATTTTTTCCACATATCTTTCCACATGTTTTCCCACGCAAACGTCCAGATGTTTTCCAAGTGGCTGGGCACCAGATCTTCAATGGACTTCTTGACCCGCTGCCGCAGCTCCTCCTCACTCAGCTGGGCCGCCTCTTCAAAAGCCTGGCGATTTCGCAGGGTCTGGTGGTGAATATAGAATGGTTTACAACTATTAACCAATATTAACTATTGTAAATATCTAAATCATATTATAGTGGTTAATCATGTTCAACCCATATTATTGGTTAAAACTGGTTAATAGTTAATAGTGGTGATAAGTTATATGTATTTATATATATGATATGATTTACCATGATTAACCACTATTATCTCCCAATATTAGCAACATTAACCAATGATGGTTTACATGTCCAAGAACATTGTTTATATTACCAACTCTGGACATACGAAAATAGGATTAAGAATGATCAATATTAAGCCATTAATCTAAAATAAACATATGTTGGTTATATCTGGTGAATAAGGGTTATATATGGTTATCCAATAGTGGTTAAATAATTGGTAATCATTGTAATATTGCTAACTACAATGGTTATATGTGGCTAATATTGGCTGATAACGATTGAAATAGTGGTGATTCATGGTGACTAGTATATTCGTGGTGATGAATGGTTTAGCAATGATTCTTAATGGTGATAGTAGTGGCTAATAATGGCAAATAATATTGGCTGATATGGGTGATAATAGTGTTTAATAATGGTGAATAATGTTGGTTAATATTGGTAATAATAGCGATTTAGCAATACTTGTACCAATATTGGTTAATATTGGAAATAATTGGCTTATACCCATATATATATATAGTAGATATAGTTTATTTTTATGGTGATTGATGGTGACTAATGTTTTTGAGATATCTATGGGAAATTATAGGTTAAACACAGGATAATATACCAATACTATAGGATAATTATACCAATAAACATGGGATCTTATAGGATATACCATGCGGTGTCCTCCAAAATGGCTAGCTGGAGAATCCCTAAAAACGCGATGGATGTTTATAGGGAGCATTATCTATAGATGGTGGATTTTCCAGCAAGCCATGTTTGACTAGCAGAGGCTCATTAACAATAACTGGTTGGTGGTTTCAACCCCTCTGAAAAATATTAGTTAGTTGGGTCGATTATTCCCAATATATGGAACAATAAAAAATGTTCCAAACCACTAACCGGGGTACTAAGTACTTAATCTATTGTTCGAATTATTATTGACCATGAGCAACCATTGACAATGAACTATTAATAGCCGGTACTAGTCTGCAAAATAACTAAAATAGTCAGGCTGCCTGCTTTTTAACAACTAGACTTTCTCGGACAGCATGGTTAATTAATCAAGTATTGATACAAGTAACTATTACTTTGTTTCAAGGGCCAACACTTGTTTACTACAATAAAACTAAAGTAAATAGAGAAACTACATATAGTAATTGATTTTGCTACAGGCGAGCATGTCAGCAAGATTTTCACCGGCTGGAGAATGAACAGGGTAAATGATGGTACTATCAATGTTTTTCTTGGCTACAGTATATTAATATATTATGTGTCGCTACTAACCACTAGTATCAATGCTATTGCTATTAGTCATTAATCGCCGTTAGGAATAGTCATTCCATTGACAATAACAGTTGGTAATAGCATTTGACAAGTAATGCAAAAACGTAAACATATAATCAATCACTACTGAGCAACATAAGGCCAAAATAATAAACAACACATTTGCCAGCAATTTCTTGTTCACCACGGTACTGTACCAGGGTTTAACCCATGTCCATAGTATGATTATATATCATATGATTGTTATAGCAACCGTTCAACCCCCGCAAAGAGAACATTTGGTTAAAATTGGTTCAAAAATAGCCCGCCATGATTTGTTTTGTTTTGCTTGGGGTTACTATATATAATATAGTACTGTCAATGATATACAGAAATATTCTAAAAAAGAACAATAGTCAAATTATGTCAAATTGAAATCGACAAGCATCAAGACTTGTCTCGTATTTTCTTGTCAGGAATACGGCAGTTGTTTCCATCGGAGAGTGGCGTTGTTTTTCACAAAGTTTAATGATCATCCCACCCAACTTCCCTGTATCCAACTATCCCAATAAGATAGGAGACATGCTGGATCCAAAATGCAAAAAAAACACCAAACATCGCATGGAATAAACTTCATGGGGGTACTATATATATAGTATACACATGGGATCACATGGGGCATGTGTTTCCTACTGGGATGTGGGGGGATGTTCTTTTACGGAAATGATCATGACAACAAGTGTGACTGGGATGAGAAGATCCAAATGTTCTAACAATAATATAGTTACCCTCTGGTTATTTAACATAGCCATGGAACATAGCCCATAGAAATAGATGATTTTCCCAGCTATAAACCTCCATTTATGAGGGATTTTCCATGGCTATGTTAAATAACCAGAGGGTAATTGTCACAATCAATTATTAAACCATGTTGGATCTATTATGTCTGATATTGTGGATCTATTATGTCTAAATAGTGACTGGCGTGACTGGGATGACAATGTCATCCCTGTCACAATGTCACAATTGACTGGGTATTTCAAAATTGCAATCTAATGCCAATGATTATATCAATGGATTGGTTTAAGGGAAAATTTACAGGAAACCATAGATTTTCCCATTAAATATGGGGCTTTCCTGTAAATTTTCCCTTAAACCAATCTCCATTGATTATAACATTGTGACAATGTCAAATCTCAAGCATTTGACCTTTGGGGGCTATGAAATAAATCATCCCAAGAATCGGGGTATGCCAACGATTGCATGCATGGTGGAGATATATGTCGTATACTTAGACAGGTTTAAAGACCAAATCAAATACAAATATCTATGTGTAGATGTAGATAGATAGATAGATAGATAGGTAGATAGATAGGTAGATAGATAGATAGATAGGTAGATAGATAGGTAGATAGATAGACAGACAGACAAAGACAAACAGATAGGTAGGTAGGTAGGTGGGTAGGTAGATAGGTAGGTAGATAGGTAGGTAGATAGGTATAGGTAGACATAGGTAGATATAGGTAGATATAGGTAGATATAGGTAGATATAGGTAGACATAGGTAGATATAGGTAGATATAGGTAGATATAGGTAGATATAGGTAGATATAGGTAGATATGAGTAGGTAGATAGAAAGAAAGGACAGGTAGGATAGATAGGATAGATAAGATAGATAGGGTAGATAGGATAGATAAGATAGATAGGGTAGATAGGAGAGATAGGATAGATAGGATAGATAGGATAGATAGGACAGATAGGGCAGATAGGACAGATAGGACAAACAGGACAGATAGGATAGATAGGATAGATAGGATAGATAGGATAGATAGCATAGGTAGGGTAGGTAGGATAGATAAGAAAGGCGTATAGAAAGAGCGATAGATAGATGGATGGATGGATAGATGGATTAGATAGGGTAGGTAGGTAGATAGATAGATGGATGGATAGATAGATTGACAAATAGATGGATAGATAAATAAATAGATAAATAGATAAATAGATAGATAGATAGATTGATAGATAGACAAATAGATAGATATATAGATAGAGATATAGATAAATAGAGAAATAGAGACATATATATATATACAAATATACATATATATATATATGTATATATATATACATATATATATATATACATATATGTATATATATATATGTAGAATGCATACTGACAACCCTAATCTCCACCCCCAGCGACACCTTCTGCCGGGCCAGTCGCGCCGCAGCCACTGCTTGCCGCTGACTGTCGTCGAATGCATCGGCAGCATCCTCGCGCCGGGCTCCGGGTAGGAATATCAATGTAAATGGGATTTATTCCAGCAACAACTGGGATTTAACCAACCATTGTAGGGGAATCTAATTGATATATAAGTATATTATACACATATAATGTAGATTCATGGTACAAATGAATACTAAGGCAAGAATTTGTGTAATGGGTTGGAGTCCAAAATTGAGTATTTTCCGGTAAAAAATAACCAAGAACTGGAGTTGTTTGTTGGTGAACAGTCATGACCAAACATTGGACAAAGCCACGATATCTGCAGATTGTTCCCCAACAAATCCAGGCCTGGAAGTCCTGCAACTCAACAAGTTGGTTCTCAGAGGTCGTGCCATCTTCGTTGATATCATCCTGAAGAGGGCTGACACTGACACACGAAGTTGAAAAAAACTCCCTGGTGGTATATCAGTCTAGGTCAAAAAAGAGTTACCCTCTGGTAAACATACAAATAGCTATTGAACATTGCCATTTATAGTGGATTTACCCATTAAGAATATGGTGATTCCCCATAGTTACGTTAGTTTACTAGAGGGTACTAGTCACTCGCCACCCTCTGGTAATTTGCGACATTTTGCATCATGTTGCTATGGCAAATCTCCAGCTTGCAGAGGTAAATCACCAGAGGAATGTTCGTCACAAGCTTCACTGGTGAGCACACTCTCCGCACTTGACAGAAGATTCAAAGTACAGTCATAAATATCATTTCCATACCATGAACATCCATGAATATCAGATGCTTCTGGAAGCCTGGAAGCGCCATGGCACCTCCGTGTTTCCCCCCAGAGGCTCCTCGAGATCCTCCACATCTTCCATTAAGGCTTCATCGATATCTACAAATCCACCTGCGGGACCGCCATCCGTTCCAGGCTTGGCACTGAATTCTGGCACGGCGTCGCCTCTTCGGGGCATCTGGCCTTTTCTACGGAGATCCTGCCGAAGCGCGAAGCGCTGACAACGAAGAAAAATCCCCCGAAAGGTGAGATCCCAGCTACATCAACCACCAAAATGAACAGATCTATACAAATTGAGAATGGATTATAGAATATAAATCCCAGTTCTATTTGGATCCATGTATGCTATATATGGTAACATGGATCCCATCAATATACCCCCTTTATGTTAGCATATATATACCAGCACCATGGATCCGTCATGGGTTAAGCTTTATTTCTTGGTGATATCGCTACAAATCCAGAGTCATCCATCGTCAAGGGTTTTGGGGATGAGTAGCCTCCTCACAAGACCCAGATTTCTGGGCACGAAGAAGGCCCTCCTCCCTGAAAAAGTCACCGTTTCTGAAGATAGGTTAATATGATTATTATCCCATGCAAATGTGATGGATATATCCGATAGATAAGGATAGTACAAATTCTTCACACCTAGTTGAAGAACCACAACACAACTCGTCAGTGGTTAATTCACCCTGTTGAATGAGGCTAGGATTGCTGGTGAAACGAAAATTCACCAGCTCCACTTCGTGATGGTCCAAGTATCCGTATCCAGAGAGGCCGAACTTGGGATAGGCTAAGCGGCTAAGCCGCCTGCCCAATCCTAACCTCCCTAACCCTCCGTCATTCTTCAGATCATTAGATTAGCATGATTATCATAGATTCTCCCAATCTTATCTGCAAAAAACACTCACTATTTTTCTTGGTCCAGTCATGTTAAGTCACCATCTTTAACACAACGAACTCCATCCTTCACCACATTCTCAAAGGTCATGGCGCCCGTTTCGCCCGAACGCAACTCACGCCGTTGATGTCGCCGCAGGGACACACCGAGTCGACGGACATGGCGGAGACGGAAGGCTGCGAGCATGGCGCCACGACTTTGGCGAGTAGACAAACAATTTGGAAACCTGGAGGTCAGTGGATTTAAAGACCACTTTAATTGGACTGGTGAAACCCAGATTACGGGAAGACGTCTAAATATTTGTTCTTTGTATTTCTTTGTCGTTGTCATCAGTTACAAGGGTTTCCCTGTAGATTTTGCTGTATAAACTGGAACCAATTCTGGAAGAATTTTATATTAAGTAAAAACAGCATATCAACAAAACATAGTAGCAAAACCAGGATAATTTACCAAATTAGTTAGTTAGTTAATTAGTTAGTTAGTTACTTATTAGTTAGGTAGTTAGTTAGTTTGTTTGTTTGACCATCTCTAAATTGTTCTGGGACCATACATGAGTGAGGATGACTAGGCTATATAGCAGTCAAAATTAGGATCCCAAGGAAATTCTGAGAGTCAACCTGATCAAATTTTGCACCCAAAAGTATATTAGAGGAAGCCCTCGAAAAGGGATGAAAAGGGAAGAGTAACAGGTGAGTCGCTGTGCGTGTTTTAACCTGCAACTTTTGTGAACAGCCGAGAGTCAACTCGGTGACCCACTTTTTTGGGTTCTTTTGAGTCATACGAGTATCATACCTATATGTCAGCTTATAATGAAATCAAAACACTATATATAATATAATATATAATAAATATATAATAAATATATATACGTATATATATATATATATTACATATGTAATATATATTTAATATTATTTAATCATATATATATATATCCTCAGACTTGCAAGCCAACGGGCTGCGCAACAAAAACATGCCCTCCATAGAGATCATCCGACTGCGGCGTCAGTCATGTGATGCTGGATGGGATACCAAGCATAGATCTCCTGTCTGCCCCTGAACTCTATGATTGGTGTCTTATGGTGTCGTGATATCTCAATATGAAAAAAAAAGGAACCAAACAGATGATGTTCGAAAAAGAGCTATGTACCCTCCTTCTCTCTCTCCGAAATCTCCTCTTTTTTCCTCTGTGATTTCGGATCATGATCCTTCCATGTCCTTCCAACTTCCCGCACCCGTTTGCAGCTTTACAAGCAAACGAGAACACGAAACCTTGCCGGAGGGAAAGCCGAGATCTGGCATCTGCGAACCAGGGCCAGGGATGATCCCTGAATTTTTGTGGAAATAGATACCGCAAATCTTCAAAAATCAAACAATAACTCAGATTTGTATATATATATAATTATATATATACACATAATCATATATACATACATTGGAGATCATTGGAGAATATATACCAATTATAGTAACCACTGAACATGAACAAATGTAAAACTCCTGGGATCGTCCCAGCCCATGGCGGGAGACATTCAACGCGTTGGCTGTGCCCGGCCCATGGTGTCTGACGCATCACTGTACAGTGGCCAGGCTCTTCCAGAGCTGTACAGGCTGGAAACCGGGGAGGAGCAAACATACAGAACATTCATGTTAGGGAGGGGATATCCGATATGCATAATATATACATATATATTATATATATACATACATATAATATATAGATAGAACTAAGTGGATATATCATATGATATATCCGAAAACAAACACACACTTGTCCATTTTCAGAACATCAACAGAAACAACCGATATCATCAGCATCCGTATCTTCAAGCATCGAGGTCAATAAAGCTCTTGGATCGACCAAAGACTTCCTCGAGACCGCTGATGCCTTCTCTCACCTTGGGAGAGGGAAAGACAAAAAGGAAAAACCTTGGGATTCTGCATTCTAGATCTTTTTAGATGTTGTTTGGATAAATATTAATGCAAATTGGATTAACAATCATGAACATATACCATCTGGTTATTTAACATAGCCATGGAAAATCACCATTTATAGATGGTTTACCGTTCTTAAAAATGGTGGATCTTTCCAGTTCGCTATGTTAGTCATAACCAGAGGGTACTTCACAATGAGCTTTTTTTCAAGAGTGGACTGTCTAGCGTCTAAGAGTGTGGATTGGTTACCTTTAGGATCTTTCATTGATACAGTACATAGAGACTTTGAATGAATTCGCTCGTGTCCGGGGCCTAAAATGTTGGTCCAGCTGGTACTTGATACCGGTTTGGTCAGAATATGGATGGGTATGGTAGGTATGGTAGGTATGGTAGGTATTGGTGACTAAAAATGGGAGATATCATGGTCTTTCTTCGTCTTTCTCCCAAAAAAAACACAATCATTCAACAATATTTACGACATGTTTGATGCTGAACTTCCTATCCAGTTGAGATACCCAGATCGTTACCGCGAAAAAAGCGGTTGGCCACCATCCCAGGCGGTAAGTTTGACCAAGGCCACTAAGGAGGGAGTACCCGGACTCGCGGCAATTTGCACCTTTTTGCTAGGTCTGCGAGGGTATTTTCTGTTTAAATGCGGCATATGGGACATTTATGGAACATTTATGGAACATATCCTGAGATATTTGTGGGATATAATATGCAACATGAGATTTATGGGCTATATCTACTCAGCAACAATTTCATAGGGATATTGAAAATGGGACAGCTAACCAACAAAATGACATGTGGCTTTATCATGCTTTATCTGCAAATGGAAGGATCCCTAAAGTGCAATGGGTTAGGAAGTGACTTTTCCATACTTTTCCCTTTATTATCTTTGATCAACGGATTGGTTTGAGCGGAAATCCGAAACCATATATTCCTTACGCCCCAAATAAGAATAAATAAGATAGATATGTCAGGGTTTTCTGCATGGCTTCCCTTCAAACAGGCTTGGGAATTTAACATTGCCATATCTCACGGGGTCAAATTGTCATCGGGCGTCAAGGCTACCAACATGGAGCCAAGAACTCGAGTCTCATGAATGGTCTCTCTTGTTGTACACAATATCATGATCCATAGGATCTTTGTCGTGGTTACATGTACGGGATCCCCAATTCACCAATTCACCATGGGTTTAAAGATACATGGTTTATCATGGTTTAATAGCTTTTCATGACTTGGGTGATGACTTGGGGTTACCCCAAGTCATCATGAAAGCTCCGCTAATGTTTTGAGTTGCCAAGGCCAGGCTCTTGCGGCTCGCCGTAGACTTGAATGATCAGGAAAATCACATCTCTGCGTGTAGACATGACATAGATAGAATTAGATAAAATATGTTAAAACATGTATGAAGTTAGACAGACTCAAATTCGAAAGTCACCCAAGGCTTGTATTGAGGATCTATCACACTCTGTCCATAGAGGTCCCGGTGACTTTATATCATTTTATATCTGTAGTTCCCCGAACTTGGCACAACTTTCCGTCGTTGCAAGGCAACCGTGGCCACTGAAAACAGCCCAGCCACCCCGACATGACTCGGCGTGGGCGTCAGCAAAGTCTGTTTCAAGGCGCCCACCGGGCCAGCAGGGTGCGGCTTCAGATCAGACCTCTGCTGTGGAATTCAAGAATTATTCATGACCATCAAATATAGCCGATCAGTAATATGTCACCATCAAACGTTGGCAGAGTTTGTTCTACTGAAGTACAGTAACCGACGTTTCCGCAAAGTTCCAATCATTTTCAGTCGACTGGAGACTGCCTTGTCGCGCTCAAGTGATCTTTGGGGGACAAAAATATGCAAGGAGACCTCCAACCTTCCAACAGCATCCTGGCCCAAAACATCTGCCCTGTCCATTTTCTTCCTCACATTGCCAATCTCAGATACCCTGCAAAAAATCAAATTCTTTGCTGGTGAACGTAGATATTCCAATCTTAGATACCAAAAGACTAAAGGATTAAAGTATCCATGTAAGATTGACCTAGTGATCATTTCAATGAAGCTTTCAACATTAATCGTCAGACGAAAGTTCTTCGGCGGCCTGAAGATCTGGACGCTGAGCAGGATGATCAGGAAAAAAACCTTGGGTTTCTGTCACCGTGGTGGTTCAAAAAACGGCCTCCGTCTGAGGTGAAGAATGAGATAAGACCTGCCTGGATTGATGTTGACAAATCACATACCCCCTGGTAATTTAACATAGCTATGGAAATGGCCATTCTTAATGGAAAAACTCACTATAAATGGTCAATTTCAATAGCTATGTTAAATTACCAGAGGGTATCATTCATTACAAGTATCAGTCTAAATGAATGGTGCCAAGAAAAGAAAGAGGAGATTTTCACAAAACATTTCAATAAATTTCATCCAACGTGACATAAAGTTGAGCCAGGATAGCAACAAGGAGCCGCAAGGATCCTGCCAGGAACTAGTTCTCCACCATGATGAGGAAGTGCCCCCAATATCCCCAACTAATGTTACACATAGACCCTGTGGTTTGCCCGCACAACATTGAGGATGCCCTGTTGTCGAACATGAAAAGAGAGATTGCAGAACATACTGTGTTTGCGCAGTGTTTTCTGGTTTAGGATTCAGAGTTTTCAGGGTTTGGAGTTTCAGAGTTTAGGTTTAGGGTTTTAGAATTTCAGGGTTTAAGGTTTTAGGGTCTTGAATTTAGGGTGGAAAATACCAAAACACTGGCCCTGTGCAGGTGTTTGAGCATGTCGAAGGATAATGTCTGGACACCGTTCTAACCTTCCGGGCAAACCACAGGGTCTTGCCCTAAAGTTAGTAAAGCAATAGGATCCATCATCCCCAATTTTACCATTCTTATAGATGGGATTCCAACCATTATTGTATATGCGTTTTTTATGACATTGTTTTACTAAGTTTTTACTAACATTAACTCGAAAATCAATGCGGGCGGCAAATCTCCTGCAGCCTAGCCAAAGTTGCTACTATCCCCAGCCCAAAAAATCTGGTCAAACATTCATAGATGGATCCAAATAGTCAATTCCTAGTTATCCTTGAAAGTTACTATGGCACCATGATCCAGTTGCAAGCCCAATTGAAACAGCTAGTCGAACATATTTCTTGTAGCAAGCGGCTGCTTGACATCCATAAAGAAGCCAAGTGCGTGGAATCTGACCCTGTCACGCTTGGAACTGCCAGGAGCGAATCAAGTGAATGACCTTCCTGGTCAAAAGAGTACATAAGCAAACACGCAATAATGTCAACCCTGGATTAATAAACCCCTAGGCTGTTTAATTGGGAGGGTACCATTTAAGTATCAAATCATGACTATTGGGGGAATACCCCCTAAATAATAAACCATGGTTTATTAATCCGGGGTTGACATTAAGTATGAGGATGCAGTATAGATCAAGATAGAACAAACTCCACGGGAACATCAGGAGTGGCTGGGACAGGTGGCTACTTTACACAGCTCCTTTGTGACATATAGCACATGTACATCACAAACGTGACACATGTGGGTTTTTGCCACAAAAAAATGGATACGATAAATCCCATGACTTACCGGCTGGTGCTGGTAGATTAATGCTAACATTGATTGGGGGTTTTTGTTGATGGGATCCATGGAGCACCACTAATATAGCAGCACCATGGGTCCAAAGAGTTGGATTCTTCACTGTCGCGACTGGCAGGGCAGTTTTTTTGTGGGTCCATTATGAGTAGAAATCTTCCCTTTAGTAGCATTGTTCCCAAATCACTTAATAATTAATATTCATGCTATATTTATGGTGAATAGAAATCATTCAATATTTCAAGCCATGTGCACTGCTAGTGGTTTCGAAGGATCCAAACCCCACAGATTCAAGGAACAAGAACTATACGGTACTACCCTCTGGTTATGACTAACATAGCCATGGTATAGATGGCCCATAGAAATAGATGGTTTACCGAACTTTAAAATGGTGGATCTTTCCATGGCTATGTTAGTCATAACCAAATGGATCCAAATGGTATATAGTTTTACTCATTTATCATGTGTTTGTCGTAGTGACAAAAACGACTAAACAAAGTCTTGATCATTTATCACTATCCTAGTTAAATATTCCGTTTCTAGCTGGGGTGGTGGTACAACATGGTCTGAGTCATACATATTGATTCATATTCCTCCATCATCAATAGAGACATCACCAGCCATTCTTTTCAAACTTGGTTTCTCCCGCCATGTTATTCCCATCCTAATCGTTTTTAAATGATCAAACCATATCAATGTTAGTAAAGCAATAGTAGACCATCTCCAATTTTATCACAAATGGTCATAAATGGCTGGTATAAACTATCAAAATATTGGTGGTTTTTTATTGCTTTACTAACTTTAAACCATATTAGACCATTTTAAACCTTAATCGTCAATTCCAATGTTTCATGCCTCCGGACCCCCTTCCATCCACCACCCACATTCGCGAATCTTTGAATATCTTACATACTCTGCAAGATCATCAATGTTCATTTGTAGCTGCGGATTCTATTTGGCTTTGTCTGAAAATAGAGTACCCAAAAAATCTGCAGATACATCATTTGTCATCCTAACTTGGCCATATTCAGCGAAATCCACCATGGACCAAACTCATTGATTCATCTAGCCTAACCCCTAACCTCCAACGCTGAATCCGATCATCCCCATGATTGTCCACTGAACTTCACCCCAGCTGGAATAAAAAAACCGGCCTCATAGACCTGCAGGTAGTCCGCAAAGTACAAGGCTTTTGGCACCTCCAAGAGCTCCTGGCACTGGGGGATGTCATCATGTCATCCGAATCCCGGGGATCCTGGATCGATGGAATATCCAGTTGGGTTGCAAAAGGATTGACCCTGAGTTTTTGTCCTATGTGTGGCCTGATGACAATTCTGGGTGAACAATTCTGTGTGATCATGTTTTATCCATTTCTGTGACCCAAATCGTGAGGTTTGATCGATCAATTGAATGGAATTGAATGGAGATGTAGTCGTCAACAACACTGACAGGATAGAGTTGCAAGTGACAGCCAACAAACTTTTGGATTGCTTCAACCGAGCTTGCACCTTAGATTATCTAGATTGAAGACTGCAGTGGTTCAAAGATACAATTCTATTGAATTCCAAATGTTGGATGTATGGTACATATGTTTACCAAGCATTTACCCCAAACATGGCCCGTAGTAACGGTGTCTGCGGCTACAAGTCCACGAGCGCCTCAACAATCCTCAACATCTTGGGGTCAGGACCGTGAAGCTACGTGCTATTTGAATATATTCTACCCTCTGGTAAACTAACATAGCTATGGAAAATGAACCATAGAAATAGATGGTTTACCTTTTAAAAATGGTGATAGCTATGTTAGTCATTACCAGAGGGTAACATCCCCAAAAAAAAATCGAAGCTGATCCGGCTTTACCATCCAATAAGAACTCTATGCCGGTCCCCATCCACTAACGGTTAGCATTGATGTTACCCTCCAGTAAATTAAGATAGACCCTGCCAGATAGGGGTTGGAAGACTACTTTCCACTAGAAATTGGTCATTTTTTGAGGGTCTTTTTTGTAATTTACCAGGGGGTATCATCCATTTCCCCAAGATCCGGTCGAAATCCAGGGACGACATTGGCCCCACCATTCCGCCCAGGTGCAACAAACAGAAAGGGGCCAAAAACTCGAGGAATTGCACCAACCACAAAGAGCACGCCCATATAAGCCTTGGCGAATCGGCCAAACGGCAAAATGCGCCGTGCGCGTCTATGGGATTGAAAAAAGTATGATTGTAGTATGATTATAGTAACATGATTATAGTATGATCACACCAATTCACAGCATATCGACATATGCTATATATCATAATATATATAGATATACTAACATGTATATTATATCATATATCATATATATATACTAACATATATATCATATAATATATATATATATATGTATCAGTATCATGCTATATGATTGTATATGTTTTGTATACTGACTATAGATGTTGAATGCTTTTGACATGTTTCAAGCCATCCCCAACTGGAGATGGAGAAGCTTCATCGGTGGGATGCCATCACCAAAAGCATACCCAACAGCACTAGCATCACTATGACATACCATGACTCCATCCTCATCTGGTTGGTGGTGGTGGTGGTATACCTACCCCTCTGAAAAATATGAACGTCAGTTGGGATGATGATTTTTCCCAATATATTAGGAAACATAAAAAATGTTCCAAACCACCAACCAGTCATCATGCTGTGGATGGTTGCAAAATCCTGCACCAGTTGTAGATGGTTTATCTCATTAGCCCATGATTCGCAGTAGTGTTTCATAGGAATACCATGGAATCCCCATCATATTTTCCCAGCGTGGGTCCCCCTAGATAGCTAAGTTGGTTTATAAGTCCAATAACTATGGTTTATTATACTTATAACTACAGTTAATGGGGTTTATAAACCAACAAACATCACTGGGGAGGCACCACCCACTACCCTTAGACCCAGCAACTGCTTGTGGCTGCGGACCAATGATTTGGCTCATGAGTGCAATCCCGGGTCCCCTCGCCAGGGAGCCAAAAAACGCCTCGCTGAAGGCGATGGGTCCACCATTGCTGATCATTTCAATGAAGCTTTGGGTGGACGCATTTTTTGATTGATGTTGGGCGAGTGACTGTGTCCCAAACTGTTTTTTTGACATGTCACTTTTTCATGTTTCATTGACATGCCGTATCCATCTAAAAATTCTTTGGGTTGTTAACCACCATCAACCCATCGCATATCGCATATCACGATTATCGCTGCATATAGTTGACATATGTTGACATCACATTCAGGCAGGGACCCCCAGAAGATAGTCCGACACGAAGCGAATGGCTGGCAGATGTCCGCCCAAATCCATGTTGCCCACGTTGATGGCTACCTCGACAGCAGGTGGAGTCTCAATGGAACGTTCTGGCTGCCAAGATGGCTGCCAAGGTCACCAAATTCTATGGTATTCCTATGAAACTACATGAAATATATATATATATCATATATGAAACTACTGTTTAATTCCTATGGAGTTGATATCCCAATCCATGTTCCTTGATGGAACACCTGCCCAAAATTCTCTGGAAAAAATGTTCAGATCATCTGCGAATCAGAATAGCAAAGGGAACATCCGAGTTTTATCAAAAATTGAGTTCCTGGGACCAAATCATTCACTGGATTCATCATCAGATTCAGCCAATTCTGGGTTGCTTCGAGTTCCTTAAGGACACCTGAATACTGCAGTCGAAGCTCTGAGACCAGCAAACTCCAACTGATGGCCCAGATTTCTCGCTTGTAGATCTTCCCACCACAGAAAGACATCAGAACTCCCATAGCCTGAGGTGGTTGGGACATTTCAGGGGATTTTCAGTTTTTTTAGATGGAGATGACAGAACATATAATTAAATATAATATATATATATATATCTACACATTATCTGGTTGGTGGTTTCAACCCCTCTGAAATGTTAGTCAGTTGGGATGATTATTCCCAATATATGGAAAAATAAAACATGTTCCAAACCACCAACCAGATATATTGTTTGGCATCAAATTTGGAGGCGCCTTTTTTTCGACCAAACCTGATTGTGCCCAGAAGTGGGTGGAACATCAATGAACATCAAGCACAGCAAGCGGAACATGGATGTTTCCAGAAAACCTGACCAGGAACAAACTTGATTTGTCAAATCTAGTAGAAATGAGACCTTAGCACTATAGTATCAAATACCCGCATATGGCTATCAACAATGTACAAATCCAATACTAGACCAAGATTGGATGGAATTGGTCAGACTTGGGCACCCCAAAATAGGGTGACTTACCATTCAGAAGGACAAAAAACAGTAGTTCCCCTACAAAAATTGGCCTCAGAAGGACAATTTTACCAGTGGAACAAAAAACTTGTGAAATTGACCTATTGATCCATGAATCCCTCCAGTCATCAAGAGGTTGTTCATCCTCTGGTTGAAAAACGCCTGATCTTTTCACAGCTGGACTCATCATATCGACCAATGCCCACCAATCATGGTCTTAATCATTTAATCCTTCTCCTAGCAATGCTCAAAATCATAGGTATGTCGTGGTGTTATCCAAAATATGTGATTTGTTTCCCTCATCGCCGTCTTTTCGACCTAAATGAAATCGTCGATTTGGATCATCATCCGACTTTGAAGAGGATAGGAACCGGAAAAAGGAAAACCATGGCAAAACACATTCGAAACGACCAGTGATCACCTGTTCTCACGATGGTAAAGTCCCTGAGGCTGAAGTTTCTAGGTCCAAGATGGTCCTTTCACGGTACTCAACCAGTCCAAATTTTGAGCAGTTTCTGTAACTGATTGTTGTAACCCCTTGAAACCGGAGATTTCATTGGTTATCACTTCCAAATATCAGCATGAATTAAGGCCTATACGAATTGGGGGCGATATCATGAACCCAAATATGAACAACTATGTTGGGACCAGCCCCAGCGATGAATCAACTGGTGGCCAAACTCAGAAGACCGCCAGCAGTGAGGAGGGCGTTGGTGTAGGTTTGCGATATCTGGCGCGGGGCTCAACGAAGCGTTGGTCACGATGGGGGGTTCATGGCCAGGCTATGAGGAAATTGCAGCAATAGACTCACAGAATTGGTCGCACTTCGATGTATTATGATTATATATTTATTTATATATATATATATATATATATGATTATGATGTATTTAAGGTCTTTGGGCTCCAAGAAATGGCTGTATTTCCTATTGAACTGGGGGTACACAATCTTGAAACTACATGAAGACACATGAGGACCCTGAATTTCTCCTTCCACCTGGCACTTCAACTATTCCACCCAACAAGTAAATTGAACGAATGGGCAGGCATTGACAAATGATAGATAGTTGATGATTGATCATTGATGATCATTGATGATCATTGATGGTGATGACGATGATGATGGTGGTGGTGGCGGCGGCGACAACAAAAATGATGAGGATGACGATGAGGATGAGAATGAGGATGAGAATGAGGACGAGGACGAGGACGATGATGATGATGATGATGATGATGATGATGGTGATGATGGTGATGATGACGACGACGATGATGATGATGATGACGATGATGATGATGATGACGATGATGACGATGATGATGATCATGATGATCATGATGGTGGTAAGAATGATGAGGATGAGGATGAGGATGAGGAGAGGAATCATGATCATGATCATGATAACGATCATGATCATGGTACTTGCCACACATGGCACTTCACATGTCAATCTGCTGGAAGGTGGTGCCACAGTGCCACAGTGCTGCCTGCTGCCAAGTCACATTGAAACTGCAAGTGGATGGATCAAGACAGGGTCCCCAACCATAGAGCCTGGCTACGATGCTGGCCGATTTGCCGCGGGAACTGCTGAGCCGTTTCCATATGCCAAGATATCCCCATCTAGATGAAAGGAGACTTGTGGACCAGATGGACGAGAAGCACTAGATAGTGTCGTCTATTGTACATGTCAGGTCACAGACTTGTGAGGAATATCTGGCCGTGCATCTGCCCTAACGTCAAGCTCCAAATCTTCAACGAAATCAGATCAGCTGATTTACTCAACCCGAAATATCCAAACCACTCCAGTACCCCTCTCTGTCTAAAATGGTGGCGTAGCATATTTGGGGGTTATTATGTCTACTGATAGGTATAGGGTGCGGGCTTGCTACAGGGCATGATCAATCATGGGTTCTAAAGTGACAAACTGTCGCCTCTCTGTAGTATATACGGTATATAACTTATATACCATATACACGTCATGTATGTTTATTCAAATATTTAAATAGATTTAGTGTTAAAGGGATATATATATATATGTATCACATTATGCCTGGTATGTACATATATATATATATATACACACACACGTCTTAAAGGTTGGAATACAATACATCATAGGTTCGGTCCCCTAACCCAGACTAACTCCGCATGCGATCGCTTCTTTTTCTTTCTGCCTTGCTCGACTTGTCTTCCAACCTGTATCACTTACAGGATTAATGCATTGGGTATGCGCTTTGCCTTATTCAACCACCAAGAAATGACTCCTGTCCACCCAGGCCTGCCAAAGACTAGACAGTCATATAAATATGTATATATATATATATCATATTATTATAGTATAGTATATACTTGGACTTGCTTAAGGGGCCCCTAAAAGATACCACATCTTCCCCAACCACGGCGCCGCCACTGTGCCACCCGAAGCCACCTCTGTGCCACCACGGGTGTAATGGTCTCCAGTGAAGCCATATTCAGATTCACCCCGAAGAAGACCATGTAGCAAACCTGCAATGTGGGGCCCCCCAGTGATGTTTGTTGGTTTATAAACCCCATGAATACTATAGTTATCCAGTTATAAGATGGTTTATAAACCCCATTAACTATAGTTATAGGTACCATAAACCATAGTGACATTGCAGTTATAAACCAACTTAGCTATCGTTTGGGGGCCCACTTTGTGGGGAACAACGCAACGCAACGCAACGCAACGGCAACGGACGTGGGAGCTTCGAATGGCAATTTAATGGTGATGTGATGGTGACATTTTTTGGTGATTTATGGTGATAAATGCTGATGAAGTTAATAGGTAAAGCATCTATTTCGATTAGGGCCATCGAAAAACCATGGCGAACTGTTAAATAAGCAAAACTAACATTTACATTGTATGATATTCTATGATTCCATGGCAAAAAACCTGGGAAGAATTAATCAACAGTCCATGGTTTGTGTATGGTTTTGTGAGACAATATTTGGATGATTCTTAGTAGTAAATCATAAACAGTTGCAAAACTTTATATTCTATGATTCCATGACTCATACCATTTACGATGATGTACATCATATGGCAGGGCTGATAGTAAGTCAGCGTAAATCCGCGTGATGCATCCTTCCAACCTTATCCAACCTTACCATCTTAACATGATATTAACAGGCAAGATACCATGGAATTTCCATGGTCTATGGTCAACCCAGAATCCCCTGAACTTGCCGAAGTTTTGATAGCGCATCTGGCTGAGTCTTGGTAATAAATCAATTGATCCGCTAAACAAATAATATTAGTAATTATAATTAATATATTATATAATAAGTAATTATTGAAACGTATTACCGTATTATAGTATATTAATTAATATTAGTTTAGTTAATTTATCAATTGAAACAATTAGTAACTATTCATAATTGTTCCCTAATCTGGTTTTAAGATGTGTGGATTGTTTATAGCATTTGAACGCATGTGATTCAAAGAATTGCCAATTTTTAAAAACATCTACTTATTGGAATCCAAAGGTGTCTAATGTTGGAATAAAGTTTGCTTTTGATCCGTAAGCCACCGTGGGCAAGACTTTGAAGTGGTGCTCAGCTCGGATGGTAAAAACAAGCAGCGATGCCATAGCATCCAAGGATTTGTTGGTAGGAGTAGTTTATCAGGTCAAAGTTAAATGTAGGTGCTGGCCAAAGATTCTTAGTCTAAGCCCAACAACTCTGGATGATAGTACACATATTTCACCATTCAGGATTCATGTTGGGATATCTGCAGACTCTAAAGTCCCAGTTGTACCGATGTCATGTCGTGATATCCTGGTATCCTCAGCATGTAGACTGTAAGCGAAATTGGACTGATGTCACCGAACTTGGAACTGGTTTTAATATCAAGCTTCTATCGCCTTGACACCATGAGTTTGTTGATCATCGGGGGTAGTCATCCAGTACTTGGATGTTCCCAGGGCTGGGATATATCGACATATCGGTATATCATCGGTATATCTTACTAGTATATATCCCAGTTGTAAGAGGTCACAACCCTCTGTAGCTACTTCAGTTAGGATTTTCACCCAATATCCATCTTGCGACCCATGAAAAACACTGCAAATCATAATCAATGGGTTGATTTTTTTGAGAACAAATATAAGAAACCCATAGGAAACCCAGCCACATATGAGGCTTTCCGGTCGAAAAATGTTCCCTCAGCAATTCTTCTGAAGCAAGGCACAATCAAACCTTTCATGTTGGGTTTTTCAACGTCCGTGTCACACGCAGACGCTTGAGTGGAGTAGGACCGACCTGTGGGCCATCGGCGATGGCCCAATCACTTTTGGTGGGCCCCTTCAGTGAAAAAATGTTGTATAAACCTCATTAAGTCTATAGAGTTTTATGTACACTTATCCCCCATAAACCCAACAGCTAACCAATTTATTAGACCAACTCATGTTTTGCACAAAATGCTGGTCAGTTTTGCTGCGCAACCACCCATCTTTGGGCACCGATTTGTTTGATCACCCATTCCATGGCCCATCTTGGAAAATAGAAAGCCATGTTGGGTCACAAGGTTAGGGAAGTTCCCACAAAAGTTAAAGTTTTCCATGTTTGTGGTTTTCCGTTGTGATCTCCCAATCACTTATGGTGACATTTGCCAACTTCAAACAACTCGTAGCAACATCATGAGGTATGCACACACAATCCCGCACTGGCCGCCAATCCGCTCAGCCTGTCACATTGAAGAAATACGACGTGACCAGCAGGTTGGAGATGCAAACCTAGGGTCAAAAATCACGGACTCAAAAAATCAGTCTTCGGTGGCTAGGGTACATGAAAAACACAATAAAAACACATCTAAAAAACTCCGTGGCCATGCTCAAACCTGATCCTTTGGCGACTGTCCAGACCCCAGTCTTCCATCAGAATCGTCCACCCATGGTTTTGCTGAGTGACCACCAAAAGCACCAAGCCTGGACTGTTGTTGCCATCAATGCCGAACCCCCAGATCTGCATGTTGATCGCTTGGAGCGGTGCCCCAAGGGCCGGGCCCATCATAATGCCTGATGAATCAACCGGCGACATCAACCTGTTGCTTTGAAAGGCATATGGGCGAGTTTCCTCTACGATTTGAAGGGAGTGGCCTGTTCAATGATATGCCAAGAATTTGCAAAGTCCTGAAAACTCGCGCAGAAATGAAAACGTAGGAAAACTGCTTGCTATGTATTCGAAGAACAAACCAAGAACAGCAATCATTTGAGCCTTCAGTTTGCAACACCGCGTCGAGAAATGTACCGGAAATACCTAATATGTTCATATATTTCCACTTTGATTGCTAGTAAGGTCATAGACCCATCTTTTGGTACTTGTCCAGCTACCCATCCTTCTTATGTATATATACACATTATACATATTATAATATATATATATAATTATGTATATATTGTTAGATTATAGTTATTAGTTATGATATGGTAAATCTCCGTGTTTCTTTTCTGCAAACATCTCAAACTACACACATCGGTTTTCGACGCCCACCGTGGTCCTGTGATGGCACAACTGGCCAGGCGCGAGGAGCAGGTGGTCTGATGTTGCGGTGGAATTTTCGTGGCCACGAAGGTCTGCTCGATGGTCTGGCCGGTGATTTTTCTTGGGTTTTCAGGTAAAAATCACCAGACAAATCACCAAAAATAATCCAAATATGTCTGGAGAAGGTGCTATCCATCAGGGGGGTTGCGATTTTTTTTGGGAGACATTTTCTGAAATCTAGTCTGTCATTACTTCATTGATTCAATATTATCCATGTAGACGAGGCCTACGTCGTGTGTCCCATTGGAGTCTTGTCTATGTATTTAGGGTATAGTCGTCCTGAACAGATGATCAAGTTACTACTGTACTGAGGATTTTGTGAAATGTAGGTATTCTACCTATATACTCATATTTCTATATATTTCTTATTCCCACTCATATGAATCTCATACGTAAGTTCTTATCTATATACATATAGCTACCATTCCCATCATCAGCGCAAACATTTCTGGCAAACCTTCGGCCGCTCTCTTTGGGACCTGATATCTCCTGATATAATGACACCGATGTATTATATCATAGCCATACACACACAATCACGCGGATGTATTATGTATATATATATATATATATACATATGAATACATATGATACATGTTACATAGAGATTAGATACATATTTTCTATTGAAAAATAATGCATGAATATGATTAAACTGTTTGAGGATGTTTTAAGAAATTGTATTGTTGGAAAGATGTTTGTTGGCGTTGATTTTGACGGATGCCTTCAAGTGTGCATGGCAAATACTCCAGAACGCATCAGAAAATAATGTTTTCACAGTGGCAGCCACAAGGTCATGATAAGCTTTGGAAAGAATCCAATAAACAAAAAATCATCAACACACATGGGTAATAAAAACACAGTGAAAACCACAGAGATTATTTGATAAAGAGGCAAACATGAGGGTCGTCATACGTTTTTGCGTCCACTTCAAGGCGTCGATCTCTGGTTTTCCAAAGGGATTTTTGCGGATGGTTACCCATTTTCATAATCTTTCACAGTAATGTGGGTAAAACAATGAACCACCCATTTGGGAATGGTTTATACCACCTATTTATGGTGATTTGTGGGATGGTTTCTTAGTGGTTTACCCACAGTAGTTCCAACCCTTGTAATCCAAACCGGGAACAACATTGGATGGAACATGAAATGATACAGAATTGCCAGCAACAAGATATCAGAATACGAGTATCATTTCTTCATGTATATAAAGGATTTTAATGTCAAAGAGACATGCAAAGGACTATCAGCATCACTCTCGAACTGACATATTGGGATATATTGGGCACAAGCGGCCTAAAGTTTGAATGTGAACGTGAACCCCATGAATGTGCGCGTGTGACCTGTGCGAGCATGTCACAAACTCCAGATGCTTTTCCTCTGTTCGGCCGACAAGAGGGGGGACAATCTCAAATCGTACAAGTATATCAAGTATACACACATGTAAAACGCGCAACATTGTCCCATTAAAACCAGTTCAAACCTCTATTTAGTTCCGGGACGCCTGCCATGCTGGCATGTATCTGTCCTACATGCGGATCCAGGCACCAGTTAGCTCCAGCAAGTTCATGAAACACGCCTGACGCGTACCATTGTCAAAGCCGGAAAAGAAGCGCGCAATCAATACGATGTACGGGGCAGCAGGACCCAAATTTCTTGCAATCGCCTCACATGTGACAAACAGCAACTGCCAAACACACTCCCATTTCACTTGAAACTCTCTCTCTCTCTCTATTCTCTCTCTTCCTCTCTCTCTCTCTCTCTTCCTGTCTAATAAAACATTTGCATGTATCTATCTAAGCACACTAAAGACATTAAAGTAGTATCAATTTCATCATTAATATTAAAAAAACAGCAATAATACCGGAAACAAACAATCACATACTGATTATCTTAATATTAATACAGTAATAGCTACAATCATAATGAATAAATATGAATCATGAACATCAATGAATAATTATGATGATCATCCTCCACGGGAAGTCAGAACGCAGCGGCTTCGCCGAGGCAGCCGAGGAACGTAAAAGAAGGCTGAGAGCACTCCGAGCGCCATCCCGCCTTGTAGCAGTAGCTTCGGCTGTCTCGGAAATCTGCTGTACAAACAACCGCTGAGCCATCCTGTCAGGACGCGCCGATTGCTGGGAACAACTTGTGGAACAACTTCAGTGACACCAGGGGATGCTGGGGACAAAAAAAACCTGGGAGACACAAACGTTGGTTCCAAGTGTTAAATTTATTGATCTATGGTTTTGTATAGCAAGGCTCAAAACACATAGAAAGGACACATACATCCTCCAAAATAGCAATAAACTATGGTAAATTTCTGTCATATTTTTTTTGGAGTAGTATACTTGTAGGCTCTATTTTAGCTCAATACTGGCTCAGGGTCGCTTACCGTTGTGATTTTTTTTTCTGACCCCCAACCACTCAAAAGCGACCTTCAAAAAAACTCCACGTGGGAGTGCTTGAATTGTTACTATTTCCAATGCTTACATGTGGAGGCTTACAGGGCAAACGGCAATGAGCACCCGAGGTGAACCAGTCGCCCAGGCGCCTCCACAGCCTTCACCCACGCTGTAAGCTGCAATGACCGCAGCCAGAAATCGGGTGCTGGCATTCATCTCTCGCAAGTATGGCCAAAGTGTTGGCAACACAATGGAGAAACCTGGCAGTGGCGCCGCCGCCACACCCCCAAAGCATGTAGGAAAACATCGGTTTCAACACTGAGAAGTATCCCAAACACCGAGGAACACGCACTTATGGCAATGATTATTGGGACATTCAACCGCTTAAATCCGGCACACCAAAGACCTACCCCCATCCGCTTAAATCGCCGTTTTACCCCAAGACGCCTGCGCAACCGAAGAACATGTTGCTGAAAAACACCAAAAGCCATGCTGGCATGGGAGGCTTACTTTTCTCTCCTGGCAACTGGCGCAACAAGCCGCCTATACCTTGAGTTCAGCCTACAGTGTTGCAGCAAATCATAGCAAATTTGGTTTCAAGGTTGGAGATTAGATGATTCGACATATTCAAAACCGGCATGGGTTAAACAGGGTCAAAATATAAATGACCCAAGACTACAAGAAACACTGTGACCGCCAGATTTAGTCATTATTTCATTAATGATTGTCAATCTTAGATGCTTGTGAAAAAGATCGGACAAATTTGAGTTCTGACATAATACACGTAAAATAAATAAATGATATATAATATTGCATTATATTATATATAACATATAATATAATATATATAAAAATAATATAGATTTAATAAAATAAAATATAATATAATAATATTATATAATATGATTTAATAAAATAAAATATAATATAATTTAATATAACGTAATATAACGTAATATAATATAATATGATATAATGTAATATAATATAATATAATAAAATAATATATAATATAATGTAGTATAATATAATATGATATAATATAATATATTCTAATATATTGAAATATAATATAACATAACATAATATAATATAATATAATAAAATATAATATAATATAGTAAAATATAATATATATATATATATATTGGTTGTATAAACAAATATTGTATATGTGTATATATATATTGGGTGTAGCCTAACCTCTGTAACAGCCGGAAAATGGATTTCCTATGAAAACCTCTTCAAAAGGAGCACAGGGAAATTCTTCCATTTTTCCCATTTTCTTTCGTGCAAAAATTGTGCTCTGAATCGTGCTGTTTTGGTGTTCCCCTCCGTGCAAAAATCGTGCTCTAGATCGTGCTCTTTGGTGTTCTCCTCTGTGCAAAAATCGTGCTCTAGCTCGTGCTCTTTGGTGTTCCCCTCCGTGCAAAAATCGTGCTCTAGCTTGTGAAAGCTGTTACAGACAATGGGCCAGACCCAATATATATATAATTCTATATTTTATCATATTATATTATATTATATTATGTTATATTATGTAATATCATAACATATCATATCATATTTGATATTATATATTAAATACCATATATTATAAATTATATTTTATATGTTATATATTACATTATATACAATATATTTTATATTAAATTTTAAATAATATATTATATATATATATGTTTATTTTATATATTATATATTATATATTAAATATTAAATATTATATATTATATATTATTTATTATATAAATATATTATATTATATATGTATTCAAAGGATTCTAAGATGTATGCAGTAGGTCTATGATATTCCCTCGGTAGTAGCTAAAACACACACACACACCGGGCGAAAAAAAAAGAAGCAAGTTTTCAGTTTTCACCGGTCAGTCCTTCTATTCCCTCCATCTCGCAGAACGTGGGCAATCAACTAGTCTGCAAACATTCAATACCCAAATGTTGCAACTAAAATGGTACATGTAATATCATGTAATTGGCCTGTTGTTACGCAGCAATGTCGGTCAGGTTTTTTCACATGGTGTAGTGTGTTAGGTCTCGTCCAAGCTAGTTTCTGGTCGTGGCTCTGTCAGTGCACAATGCAATATTGCTGGGTAAAAATCCGTCGGGAACACCACACCAAGCTGACTCCAGGTATTCTTCAACTAAAAGACACCAGCTCGCAAATGGGTTCATGAATCCTTAAGTTGTTGGGCTTGTCGATTGTTTTTCCACATCTGGTCACAAAAAGGGGTTTTCTGAAAAGGTACGGTGCCCCGAATGTTGATGGATCATCATGATTATTCCAATTGAAATTGCTAGTCTTGAGGGTATATACCGTAGTTTCAGACACACCCAATTTAGATATAGAAAATTATAGAAACATGAATGCAAAGACAGCCCACTTTGGACCATAACCATGCCACATCTGGGCACCAAATGCTTAAAGTTGATAGCAACATTGTGTCTGCAGGCAAGGATGAACATCGGTCAAATCGGACTTTTTTGGAGCGCTCTGCAATTGAAATACAGAGCTGGGGAAACGTTCTTGCCATTTCCCTTCTGCAAAAAAAACAGAGATAGCTCGAATTCGGCTGCCATGCGGCCACAACACCCCATATAAGAACGTCTTTTTCAAATTGTCTATCCCCGACTTGCCCAAAGAAACTCATGTTTTTCAGATAAACACATGTTCTTGGGGCAGCCGAACAATATGGAGAAAAGTTGGCACACTCCAACCCTGCGCAGGTCTAAATGACACTGTTCAGGGGAGCCAGGAACTTGGGTTTTCCTCTACTTGCTTTAAGGTTTGCGCTGATTTGCATCGAAAACTGTGGCGCAAAGGCGCCAGAAGTAGATACGATATACAGATATGATATGACCACTCGTTTTTTGGAGCATCTTTGGATACAAGTGAGAAAGTAATGTCCGAGGCACAGACAGCGTTGGTGAAATGACAAATATATACACATATATGATGGTTTGGAATGTCACGATGCTCCTGGGTCATCGTTTGAATTGGATGGCATCGACCTAGCACAGCCGCATGATACATTTTGTCGCGAGAATGAGTTGCTTTGCCTGTTTGGCAAGCTGCCACTGATGCAAAAGCACAACCCTTGCAAGTGGAACATTCACTTTTCATCTCTTTTCATCATTTTTTTCAGCATGCAATCGCGTAGCAAGAACCGTTAAATTTCGTTCACCACACGATCATAAACAAGGTGTCTTTGTCATCATATATCATCATGATCATGGCAGCTTACCACCATCACCCATTCCCAAGTCATTCTTTTCGTCCTGACTATCGCTGCCATCGATGCTGTCAGGACTCGTTGTGTCCGACTCAGAGCCTCCAGAGCCGCAGCGAGGCAGAGGGCCGCTGCTCGCAATCAATGGCGTTGCTTCGAGATCGCGGTCCTGCGGACTTCGTACATGTTTATGTCCTTAAGATCAGGTTAGGTGAAATCCAACCGTTCAGGTTTTTTCCTAAATTTCCTAATCTAAACCATAGTTTTAAGATGTTTTAAGGTTAACTGTGTTTCAGGTGATTTACTTACATGAACAGTGGGGCAATGGGGCCATCACCTTTTTTGAGCCTAAACTGCTATACTTCACTTATGTCACCAACTTATCTAAACTATGGGGCATATTGTGTATGTGTACGGTGTCAAGATATCTTAATATATCATAATAAAATCAATAATAATAAGATATCTTAATATATCTTAATATATCATATATAATATATCCATGAACATCGCTATATTTATTACATCTGATATTATATTCCCACTTGGTTTCTAAAAACGGATCCCCAAAACCATAGGTTTCAATCCTCAAATGGTCGAATTTTGAATGATTTGAGACCCGCACTTTTCAGGAAACATCCAGATTGAGTTGGTTTATATCCCAGCAAATCACCATTGAATCCCCAAGAAACCAGGCACCATGACCAACATGAACGGATGACGGGCCCCTCCTGGCCATAGCTTTCCAGATCGACGTCCTGCGACTTGCCATGTTCGTTGGGAATGGCATGAGGAGAGGTTGGTAGGATACAAAACCCTTGGTGATTTCATGGGAATTTAATGGGATTTTATGTGGAATTAATTAGGTATTAATGGAGAATTAATGGGAAGTTGGTGGTTGAACTACAAAAATGGTGATTTCATGGGAACAGACTGGAGGTGCAATGGATGTTGTTATCCTACTTCAAATGTGGACTAGGGTTATGAATGAGTATAACTAATGGTGAGTTCACCTGCACAAGTTGGGAACCCCAGAACTATGGTTTATATGAATGTTATAGGTTATAAGGTTATTATGAAGAGTTCAGTGAAAACACCAAACCAACAGACAAACCACACTCTAAATTGGATGTCTTTTCGGGGAAACAGAATGCAGGCACCCAAAGTCCCACACTTAATTTTGACGGGGGCGTTGCTCAAGGGCCCTGTTGGCCAAGTTGATCCAACGGCAGCGAACAGCACGAAGGTGTAGTTCAACCTGGCAAGGGGCTTCTCGATTTGTGCGTGTCATCCAAATCAGTTTGACGGCGTCAAATTCACATTGGGAAAAGAGAGTTGGGTCAAAAACAAGCACCATCGCTTGCAACCAATTGCTCATTCCAGGCAGCAGCAAATCAAATCAGCCAGTAGTTGTCGGCTTGAAAAGTTTCTGCCGCCCATTGCACATGGAAAAATTGCATTTCATTGCTTCGGCAGGAAAATTCCAGACTGCCGGGCATATGTAAAACTGTATTTTGCAAACTGTTGTAAGGTTTAGGATGGGAAATGTTCCAGTCCATCCAATAGGCTTGGATGGGAAAAGTTCCAGTCCATCCATTCTGAGTGGGAATTATTCCAGTCCACTCAGCGCCAGCTGTGCTGATAGTTGTCCATCTCAGCATTCTCGCGCGTCCTTCTCTCTTCGCATTCTTTGCAGACATACATGGTCACTGGGCGTGCTTGCATGAGAATCTCGCAGTCATCGAAGAGGTGGAAGCGGTTTGCCTTGTGGAGAGCGTAGACCTCTCTTCGAAACGCCAGCTCGTGGTCGTGGAGCTCGCGCATATTGGCAATTGGCCTGGTTGGCTCGATCCAGTGAGTCTTGAACTTGGTAAATCTGGCGTTCCAGTTCAATCACTTCTTGAATCTTTGCGGTCAATGAGAGTTCAACATCTTGAAGTCGTGGTGTCAGAGTTTTGAGTTCACGTCAGAACTTTTCAGCATCCTCCTTGTTTGTTTCGCTTGTATCTTTCATCACCTGCGCATAGCTTTCCAGAGTTTCGATCTCCATTTTGAAGCTATCTTCCAACCTTGCTTTGTCTTCCTTCTCGATGTGGAGCTGGTAGGACATGTGTGACATCTCCTCATACTCCATCTCGCATTGCGCACTGTTGTCGCGCATTGCACGGCGTGGAGCCAGACGCTTTGGTTCTGCATGTTGGAAAACTTTCGGAAAACCAAGCAGCATCCAAACGCAGAAACAAGCAGTGAGGACAGACATCACCATAGTCACCAGGAGTCGCATCGCATCTGACGACCATGAGGCATCATCGCACCATGAGGCATCGAAGGAGGAACCTGTCACAGGCATGACGTGGAAGATGAAGATCAAATGGGCTAAACCACCTACCTTGCTAGCAGCTTTTGAGAAGGCAAACTTGCGGGCATTTGCTTCTCTTTGCTGTTGAGTTTTCTTCTTTGCGGCAACGAAATCTTCATCTGCATCTGCTTGCAATTTGAACATGTGTGTTCGAAGGCGGTCAGTGAGCAACTGACGTGCTGAGGGTTTTGTCATACCATCAGCATACTGTGCTTCACTTGAAACCCATCGCAAAAGTGCTTGGCACTCTTGCATCTTTTTTTTCACAATCATCACCTCAATCTTGGTTCGTTTGTCACCTGAAATGTGCGGAATTTCTGCACGAATTGAATCGGACAGAGCTTTTGCATCAACCACTAAAGCTGTTTTGCTGATCACCCATTCACCAGGAGACTGCAAAGTGTAGTCAGCATTGAGACATCCTTGGATCAGTGTTCGGGTATATTCCAAACTATCCATCGCAGCTACGCAGGCTTGAGATTCAGCGTTCAAAGAGCTTCGGGATACCCTGGGCAAACGAAAACTTCTCCAATCCAAAATGATGTAGGGTAACCACCTTGGCTGTGGCCTTCACGTCGAATTCCCCAAGAGGCATCGCTCATTGCAACCAAAACCATATCTGAAATTTGACCAAGAGGACGAAATAGTTCATCTTGGAAAACTTCAGAGCTTTGTTTGCATCACGCAAGTCTTCTGTTGTAGCAGCTGTGATCTGACCACTGAGGAGAGAAACTGTTGCACCAAGCTGAGGTGCAGTTTGAGTGCCGGGCCATCGAAGTGCACCAAGCACTGCTCGGAGAGCACTAACCTCATTCTGTGTGGCCATTGCAGAGTCTCGACCCTTCGGGTCGATGGTGATGGGCTTGATCTTGCTAAAGTAGTCAGGCTGTCCAAGTTGATAGCCATAGGAGGTTTTCACAAATGAACATCCACAAAAATCAAGCTTCTCACGTTCGTTGATATGAGTCTAGTGCTTGAAATTGAACTTTTCACGCAGCAACTTCTTGGCTGTATTGTAGCACTCGCTTTGAGGGTTGCCACTAATCAGCAAGTCATCTACGTGTAATCCAACCAAGCAACATAAACATCCTTCAGCATCATGCAGTCTGAACAAGCAACCATCCAGCTTGTGCTGGGTGAATCCAACTTCCTCCAGTCGTCTTCGGGCGACTTGGTACCAGGCTCTTGGAGCATCTGCCTGGCCATAGATGGGCTTCAGGAGGCGCATCAAGGAGTTGGGCTTGATGTTCAGGAGAGTGCAGGCATCTCTAGGGAGTTTGCACCATAGTTCGCGGGATTGATTGTCTCCTTGCAAAAGGCTGTAGCCACATCGGCACACAAAAACTATCAAAAACACCCATTGATTCAAGACACCAATGGACAGCAGCACTTGTCTTGACGTTCTGCTCAAAGTTGGAGAGCTTGGCTCAAGGCTGCCAGACAGCAGGTCGGGATCAGAGTATCCCTGTAGCACAAGTCTAGCTTTGGCTTTTGTGCCACCTTTACCATCATCTGCCCATTTGAGAAAATAACGTGCTTTCAAAATGCGGCTTTCTGATGCTTTCTCAGGCTCAAGTTCAAGTTGCCAAACTCCATTCTCAAAAATTGATTGCAGCTCGGCCTTCTTTGCAGTCATGAAGGCGAGGCGGTCTTCAACTGTCATGCGGGATTCTTTCAAATCTGCCTCGTTGTCCTTCTTCTTTTTCAAAGGGTGAGTTGCAGCCATCCAGACTTCAGAGGGTGAGTTTTCCATGGAGCCGGAAGTGGACTTACTGATCTTCTTCTTGGGATTTATGTATGGCATCTTGAGCTTTTGGGCAGCTTCTTTGGTGAGTGGAAACAACGTTTTCCCAAAGAAACCATCTTTGCTGATCTTTCGCTCGGCAGCAGCAACAGAGTCAATCATCATAGTTGAGGCACCTTCAGGCTTGGTGATTTTCAGGGCTCTCCCAACTTAATGGGGACATCTTTGATGGCATCGGCAGTTGATCTCCATGAGGGGTCACGTGCAATGACATGATTTCGAACCAGGAAACCTTCTTCAACTGACCAAAAGTCTTGGGTCTTGCCAAGGACACAGGAGTTGGAGACTTCATCATAGGTCCAGCCGTCAGGCAAGATGTCACCCGCAAACTGGTTGTGCTCACCATTGGAACTGTAGAAACCAACTTCGACACTGTTGAAGATCCTTTGGCGTTTCTGCTCAGAGTCATTCTTTGGCTCATCCAAGGGTCTTCTCTGACGCTGGAAATTTCTGAGCCAAGCCATCTCTCCTTGATCCATGTTGCGGCGTCTTTGTTGGGAGCCGTTGTTGCCATTGTCAGCAGGCAAAGTGTTAACTGCTGCAGCTGGCTGGTCATTTCCGCTGGCAGGCAAAGTGTTAACTGCCACGGGTGGACCATCTTCAACTTCAGAATCATCGCTTGGAACAGGAGGAAGATCTTCATCTGCCGGCATCTCGTTCGGCGGAACTGCAGTGGTGTTGGCATCATTGCTGTTGTTGTCGTCGTTGTTGTTGGGCGCATCATTGTCGGCAATCACTGTCTCGGCAGGAGTTGTTGGAGCATAGGAATATGGAGAGTCAGGAGGTTGTTCGAGTTGATCGATTTGGCGATCCATTTGTTCGATTGCGTCATGGAACTCATCGACTTCTGCTGGGCTGTCCAAGATCTCCACGTCGGGTTCCGTTGCAGCATCATCAGCAATCGGTATTGGAGATTCTGGTGGAGCTGGGTCATGGAGTTGAAGTTGATGTGGAGGACTGCCATGTTTGCGCTGTTTGCGGCTGTCGTCCAAGTCAAGGTCAGCATCATCTTCATCTAGCTCATCAATTGACCTTTTGTTTGTTTTGTGCAGGTCAATCAGTCGGACGACTCGTCGCTGTCGTACTTGACGCATGGCGTCCACAGGTGAAGACATTCGACCTTCTGCATCAACCAAACGTTTCACATGATGTTTTCCAGCTCTAATCAGCACTGTTCCATGAGCAAGCCAGTAGGTGTCAACATTGTCAGTGTCAGGGTCAATTTGAACTGCGACCACAACAGCAGGACCTTTCCACTTGATGGTGTGGAAGCGATCAGTTGACTCGCGCCAGTAAAGGCATCTTTCGCCTCAGTTGGATGTCCTTTCGGGGAAACAGAATGCAGGCACCCAAAGTCCCACACTTAGTTTTGAAGGGGGCATTGCTCAAGGGCCCTGTTGGCCAAGTTGATCCAACGGCAGCGAACAGCACGAAGGTGTACTTCAACCTGGCAAGGGGCTTCTCGATTTGTGCGTGTCATCCAAATCAGTTTGACGGCGTCAAATTCACAGTTATTTGCTGTAAATAGATGTAAATCTGCCACCCAAAAAAATGGGGAACATCCACACTGGATGAATCTGGATTATTGGAAAATGCCATGAATGGTCTTCATGGTGGTTTCCAGTTCATGGACTATCCATATATGGGGGTTTCCATAAATGGTGGTACCCCAAGAGCTGGATGGATTATTTCAATGGAAAATCCATCTATAAATGGATGATGACTGAAGGTATCCCCATTTTAGGAAACCTGCATATATCTATACCTGCAACTGGAACTGCACCCCCAAGCCCAAGCAGGAATCGGCAGGAAATTCCGAAATTCCAAACAAACCAGCAGTGCTGTGTCATCCCCTTCTGCCTCCGTTGCCTCTGATACTTGGATCTGCATCTCATTGCATCTCATATATAGTCAGTGGTTGAGAATTCATATATTCCTGGGTTGGTCCTGTTTAATCCTAACCCTACAAAAATGCATGGGTCACTCCCGGCTCCCCCACGTCAGTGTCCACGTCAGTCACCCCAGTCCTTGATGGGCAATTGAGAGTTTCCGTTCAAAGGCACTATCTTCACCTCAGCTTAGATCAATCAGAACCATCCCCAATGACCTACCATTTTTATGGCTGGGATTTCACTCATCAATCCTTGTATTGGCTGGCAAAAATGACATTGCGAAAAACGAACAGGTTTATCGAAGTTGATTCGTACTGTCACATTCACAATGTGTGAAATAACCAATAACACTATCACATCCATTTCAATCTAAATGTGTATACCCTCTGATAAACTAACAAAACACTATGGAAAATCACCATCTTTAGTGGATAAATCAACGATTTCTATGGTCATTATGGTCATTTTCAATAGCAAACTGTTAGTTTACCAGAGGGTATATACAGATGCATATTAGATCCCCCCAATATGGCGAGCTTGCGGTCAGGGTGTTACCACCGATCGAGTCCTACATCAGGCGATCAGGGCATCATTAAGCATATCATGGAGATAGATAAAATAAAAAACATGGCTATGAGTCATTTTTTACAAAAAAAAACATATCCATATTTGAAATGTTTCAAAACATGTTTTTGTTCTATATATCTCTTTCGGGCTAAGAAATCATAATTTCAAATATGGCTAGTCAGAACAAAGACCCGAGGTAGCCATCCAGGAAAATAGCTATTGACCTCATCCTCGTCATCTGTTTCAACCGGGATCACCATTGGGGCATCCAACAAACAGTTCTTGTTTCTAGACATCCTGAGGCTTGGTGGCTGAAGAAGTAATCCATTCCTCGGACTGTTTGGGAATATGTTGGATATTGGATGAATGAATGAAAAAGACTTCCCTGCCTGGTTGTTCAGGGCAGCATTCTTCGGCTTGTCCTCCAGGTTCGTCAGAGTCCAGTCAGTCAATAACTACCATCATACTACATAGGATTTCACAGCGATGTATTGCACAACATGTTTTTCCCCAGTCTTAACTATATTACCCAGATTCAATCGGAATATTCGTACTATATATATATACAGTATATATAGACAAAATTATATGAATGCAGAATCAAACTCATTAGATTCATACTACTTCGATCCAATTCGTAGCCACTAAACCCAGCCGGTGATCCGGACACTTGGCACCAATTTTAACGGAGTCCTGGCCGCTGATGGCGGCTTCCAAGTCGATGTCCTGGTCTGGCTGGGATACCCCATTCAGAGACGCGTTGTTATGAAAGGTGGGAAATCCACCAGACATAGATTCGGAGGGTGTTCTGATGGGAAAATCATCGTTAAGTAAATTTAATTCTGAATAATTGTCAATTGCCACAGTTGAAAAAACTAGAGGCTAATGATGAACATGTTGGGCTATAAATTGATTGGGAAAATGATGATGATGGCAACCCTGGTTTAGTATTGTTGGATTTGTTCATTTTGGGGCCCAAAAAAGGAGGAGTCGGCCTACGGCATGCCGGAAGCAAGTGGATCTACGAGACCCACATATTCAAAGTGGGAATTGTGCTGCAAAAAAAACATCCCACATTCAACATGTCAATGGGTTTGTCTCAACATGATATCCATAAAAATTGCAATTCTGTTGGAGAAGCATGGGGTTGTGGCAAATTTTCAGATATGCCCACAAATCCCCAGCTAAGTGGGATTTGTGGGCAATGAAAAATGTGCCATGTGGTTAAACATCATAAGAACATGGAACTCCATGAGTTTCTGTAGGACAATGAGTTGAACTTCCCAGCCTAGAAATGGTGAAATGGTGAGCTCAGCCAGGGAGATCGTTCTCATTGGCTCATAAGTCATACTCTCATACTATCCATGGTGCAAATATATCTTCCTGAAGGAATGAGTGATTGTTGATCCAATTATATCTCAAGGATTCTGAAAGGAATACTTGTATGCGCGTCGCAGTTCGCAAGTGGTTTATAACCTATATAAAACTGTGGATATTCCATATATAGCCCGGAGATCATGTGGTTGTTACTCATTTATAGCCTCAACTGCACTCCCAAGTAGTCTATGGCCATGTTCCAACCACTTCCAACCTTGAATTGGATCATCTGGCGCTGGTGTTCCACATGCACTCCGGTAGTCGAACATGGCAATGGAAAATTCCATGGAACATTCCCCTCTATAGCTATAAAATAGAGGTTTTACTGGGACGATCATCTACAGATTTTCCATTGCCATCTTTATCATCTTTGCCGGAGGGTAGACACAAACATCATGGATATCCATGAAGGATGCGGGCGGTTCAAGTGTGCTGCTCTTTGGGTCCTGCAATCAAGGGAGATCATCTTCCCAATCTTTGTGGCTTACAATGGCCACATTTACACATGCTTCTTGCATCTTGCTTCATCTCCTAATTTTAGTTGCTGAAACATCCCAATGTCCCAACAACAATACCACCACCCTTCGCTTTCCTGCATCGGTAGCTGAGAGTTGTTGAGAGGCACGATCTTCGCCTACAAAAAGCTGGGACAAGAGATCGAGTCTCAGCTGCGGAGCAGGCGAATCAATACGGAATCATGCCTCAAATTGGGATATGTAACAATGAATTGGAGTACTGGGATTATATTGGGATGTTGAATCAACTATAACAGATCGACATAATAATGACTGAAGGTGCAATATGTCAATAGTATATAATATATATTTGAAAACAGTTAATTAAGCGTGTTGTTCAATCTAGTTGCTTATCATTGATGGGTCGTGTGAGGTCGATGGCATTCTCCAGATCTTAAATGTTGCAACCATGAGGTACGGATGTACAAATTTTCAGCACCACAAAAAGGACATCCTCGGAGGTTTCCGTTTTGTCATGGGGGTATCCCCAAATCATCCAAATGTTAGCCAATGTTAGTATTGAAACCCTTGGAGATCCTAGATTTTAGGACACCCCACATAAAGGAATGAGGATACATCATCCAACAAAAATGGACCAATGCAAATCATTGGTGAAAAAAAATCAGGCGTTGCTTCAACTTACTGGTGCTTAGTAGGGAATGGATGGGAATGGGGGAATGGGATTTTTATTCATAGTTAGCCAGTGGATCATTCCCTCATTCCCTACTAAGCACAAGATCACAAGTAAGTCAAGTACACGTTTCCTTGCCTGGTCGTTTGCGGCCGACGCATTCTTGGGCGTGTCCTTGCGAGGCGTCGAAACAACAGATGGGTTAACGGATCGAAAGTAGGATGATTCAACGGTAATTACTAAAATGGACCCACATTGTTCTTGCATCTTTTTTTAATCATCCATATATTCTATAATCATCCATATATTCTGTATGTAATTTTGAGCCATTCCCAACACCTTCACGATTGTGTGCGCGATTGAGAATGCAGCGTTTACTTGCAGTATTAAGATATATTGTATAATAAGTATATAGGTCAATGAAGACTTCTGGGAGCCTTGGTTGTTCAAAATCTAGCTTGGTTTTGTGCAGAGTGCATGCAACTAGTCCCAACTATTAGTTTTGATTTAACTTGAAAGGCCTACCGAATCAATAGTCATCATGCTTGAGTCAACATCTGGGCTTCTTTTGGTGCTAAGACCATCATCAACAAACAAACAACACGTTGGGGTCTAATCCATCAGGACATGTCATGTCTGACAAGTATCATATTTAGCTGCTCCCATAACGCATAGGATCCACGGTGCTGGTATATTAATGCTAACATTGGGGGTATATTGATGGGATCCATGTTACCATATATAGCAGCACCATGGATCCGTCATGGGTAATACCATAGCTGTAGAGATTCCTATCAATCCATTGTTACCCGCTTTGGTGTATCGATCAAAGCACCATGCGATACCATGCGGGCCAGTGAATTTCTTGCCATGCAGGCATGCGGGGCTGATTTTTTCAGGTTGAGTTCCTGCTTTTTTTAGGGGTCTCCAATCATGCTAGTTTCGGGGCGAAGGGACTAGCCTTCGCCATTCAAGGAAGTGGGCTAATCCAATGGAAAAACACGGAAAAACAGTGGATAATCACATCAGGAACTGTACAACTGGGTAACAATGTTAATTGGGATGTTTCCATTGTTTTTCAGGGAACATTGATATACAGGAAACCCCTGCAACAAATTGCTGGTTTTCAACATGGTCAAACCCATATGGATTTCCTGTGGCCAACAGCTCCTTGGCCCTCCGATTCAGCGAATGGAGAAGTCCTAGACTCACTACCTGGGCACTGGGAATCTTGAAGACTTCAATGGGGATACCCTTCGGTAATCAATGAGAAAGACATCATCAATGAGGGATTTTCCATGATTTTCGCCACGTTTGATGACTGGAGGATAAACCCTGAGGTCTGACATACAAAAAGAATATTTTAAAAATTGGGTAACCCTAGGAATTGATCGTGTAGCAATGCTGTTCTCGAGGTAAGTTTACTGGAATCTTCATAACATTGGGAAAGACCCATGAGTATATGACAAGAATAAAACAATATGGGAAATCCATGGGGAACTTCCAGCAAACACTCTAGAAACATTGAACTTTCCATGTTCGAAGTAGCATGTGCTTGAAGACTGCCACAAACCTACAGTATCGATTGCTATGTTGGATTGGAACGGCAGTGGAAATGAATCATGATCCAAAATACAGGCATGTATAATAAACCATAGAAATAGACAATCTCGACACATGTCCGGGGTCCAAGAATCTGAAGAATGCAAAAAACATCAATTTTGCCTCGCAGGTTGAATTGCAATCATTGACTACTGCAACCTGATATAGCCTGAATAACCTGAAAGATCCTGAAAGGATCCAAACTTTTGGATGCCCTTCTTATCCTGGTCCTAACCATCAAAAACCGTGCTTGGCTGCGCCCAACTGAGCCCCGGTCAACCATAGCAATGCAGACCCCGCGCCACCGATCGAAAGGTTTCGGAAACCTCGGACGGGAAGGGATTTCCAACGGATTTCCGAGAGCTTGAGCTGACAGCAGACACATCCCAAGCACATGAGTTTGTCTGAGTTCATGGGCTTCACCACATATTTTGTTATTTCTGCCAATTTTTCTGCCAATGTTCATGGGCAGAATTGAGGGATTTAAACCTGGGGAGTTTGTGGTACCAGATTTTCAGACACCGGCAGTATTGGTCCATGTCATTGTCATCGTCACCGGATGGTTCAGCATAGAATCCAACACACCCTCCGGCAAAGTGTAATCAAACGTGGCAACGAGAAATCCCAAAAAAATTGGCATGTCATTAGGAAAATTATCTACAAATGGAGAATTTCCATTGCAGCGTTTGAGTACCAGAGGGTAATAAGTATTCAAAAGCAGCACGCAAATAGATGTGCAGGTTGTGATGAGAAGTTCTTGATGCAACTCTTCAAAATTGGTGTATATAAACACATAGCACGTCGGAATGCTGTGAAATACCTCCAAAATGAAGTCTGAGGTGTTCCTGCTATTTCTACTGTAGCTCTAACTTCAAATAGTCTTCAAACAAGACTGCCCATGACCTCGCCATTCAGGAATTTCAACGTTTCAAACCACCAACTGCAATATGTCCTCAAAAATTATCGACTTCTCAAGATGTGGGATTGTTAGAATCGTCTCATCAGTCTATGGATTGCAAAGAAATCAAAGCGGCATCAGATTCGAGACTAGGTTTCGAAATTCAAATGTCCCAGTCATGGATGGTCATCCCCCGAAAATATGACCACCATTCTGTTTTTTTTTTTATGTTTTGGAGCATGTTTAATGGCTATACCGGCTATACCCCTCCCCAGCCAGATGTCTTTGTGAGGCTCCGGCAGGATGTATGACAGGATCAACGTAGCCAGCTTGCGAAAACTTGAAATCCGCGCCTGGCCCAGGCGCGAAGCTCTGCAAAACGTGGCCATCACACTCCCCATCGACTGGTTGCATCCCGCTGATCCAAACTCTATGGCCATGATCATGTCGATGTTCAGTTGCTGGTGATATGATAGTAGTGATAGTAGTGATAGTAGTGATAGTAGTGATAGTAGTGATAGTAGTGATAGTAGTGATAGTAGTGATAGTAGTGATAGTAGTAAGAATGATTGGTAAGTACAGCGATCATATGATATACATATGATAACAAATAACAATAATCATCAACTCATTACACATCAATAATCCTCAAAAATAATCATCACCAATAATCAATATCATTTTCATGCACTCATTACAACAACAATCAAATCATCAACTCATCCTCACGTCTCGCCGTTTCCAGTTCGAACATCCAAGGCCTGGCCAACGGATCCCGCTTCATTCACGAGATGAGTGTTTGCCCAGGCAGACATTCCGGTGCAGAGACCTAGCGATCCGGGGAGAGGGCGATCAAGAAGGGGATCCATGATCCATGGTGAAGATTCCTATGGGTCAGATCGTTTTAGTTGATCCACAAAAAAAGGACATGATGAAACATGATGAAGATCTATATATATAAATATATATATATATGTTTTCCATGAATTATTTTCCATGATGAATGAAAAAAACAATATATATGTCGAAAAGTGAATGCCTCATCCAGTCTCGATTTTTTCAAACTCCATCAGAACGCCCAAACAAATCCAGGCCCAGTGGAGACATAAAAAACGCGGAGCGAACTGAAAGCCCTGGACGATTAAGATACTTCGATGATTTACCTGGCAACATGTTGAATTTTCCATATAATATATAGGTATGTTATGTTAAATTGCTAGAGGGTATCTGATCAACACACTAGAAACTCACACCCAACTTTTGATCATAATATATATATAATCTTCCACTTCCATGTAGGAGGAACCATCGGAAAACATTAACGTATCAGCAACAGGGAATCGTCAGCACCGGACGATTAGCCATTTCTAAATCCCAACGGGGGATGGTGTACCTCACTAATGGGGAAAATACCCTCTGGTTATTTGACATAGCCATGGGAAATGGCCCATTTATAGATGGTTTACCTATTAAAAATGGTGATTTTCCATGGCTATGTTAAATAACCAGAGGGTATATGAAAATATAAGAAATAGACAAAGCAAGGCCAATTTTGGAACTTCGAATATCTGGAAGTCATCAATGAGTCAGCGTTATACTGAAAAACCGCAGGTCTTTGGTTTTAGACTCTAACTAGTAACTTTCAACCTCAGATTAATTACCTCCCTGTTTGTGAATTGGGAGTACTCCCAAACTTGCTATTAAAACGGTATCCCTTCAATTAAACAATCCAGTGATTTACTACTCTGGGGTTGACATTCAAACTTGGACATTATTAGCATTCGGATTCGTAAATCAAAACTAATACCAATCAACAGTCCCAGATGGTATTATGATTAGTATAATACTTGACTAATACCAATCATGTCTGGGGTTGACATTTGACATTCTTGGCCCTCTCTTACCACCTCTCTCCCTTCAAACCATTCCAAGGCCATATCGGGACCTAGACCCTCCAAACACCAACCAGAAATTCAAATGGGAAAGGTATTAAAACAGGGGTTGGTAAATGTCCTAATTGAACATCCCCCAACTATTATAGATAGAATCTCCAACAGTTACTTGAAGGTGAATCTTCAACATCCCCAAAACGGGACATTTACCAAACCCTGTTTTCGAATTATGAGTTAACAAACCTCAATTTTTGTGGCTAGGTAGAGGATCTATGAGGATCTAGGTATAGTATACCCCAAGTAGCAATTGCCAAGCAGCCAACAGAAAACATGCACCATAGTACTTGTTGCCAATCATTGGTGAGGCTTTCCTCGCTCGATGCAAAGACAATCCTCAGCCGAGATCAGCTTGAGGGGTTGAGGCAAAAAACCGAGGTTGTGGATATGCCATACTCCGTGGGGAAAAAAAACAGTACGTTACCTGTATATTCACAACATAAGAAGCATCATGTCTGATCTCATATTTGTTGGTGCTTAAATCACCATGCTCCCAGTCAAATAACCATGAGCCAACCATTGTTTAGGGTTGTGTCAAGTAATATGCTTACTTTTGAAGGTCAATACACATGTTCTTGTTGTTGCCGAAAAATCTCATTAATCATGTCTAGCATGATGTGCATAATAGATAGGTGGGTAGATAGATAAGCTAAGATAAGATAGGATAACATGTGATAAGACAGGATAAGGTAAGATAAGATAGGATAAGATAGGATAGATAAATAGAATTAAATAGATAGATAGGTAGATCGATAGATAGAAAGATAGATAGACAAACAAATAGATATCTATCCTATCTTATCCTATCTTATCTTACCTTATCCTGTCTTATCACATGTTATCCTATCTTATCTTAGCTTATTGTGTATATATATATATATATTGTCATCCTGAAGTAGACAAATTCTGGGATGTTCAAACATGTGACATATTCACATTTTAGCGAGGAATTCATCATCTCCATATTCTATCTAATTACTCGAAGATTCTTTTTGCATGAAGAATAAGCATCACAATTGGTCAACTGGATGTGGGTCAAAATGGAAGACCTAGGGGGCCACAGATGTGAATGTCTAGTTTAGTATTAACCATCCATAATTTTGGGGTACCTAATTTTGACCCATACCTAACTGGGCATGCTGATCAAACAGCCCAGGTGCAAAGCCAAGATCGAACAGCCCACGAGACCAATGAAGTTTTGACGCCTCAGCGGCCATCAACAAGTCCGAGGGGGGGGGCAACTAGGTTATTGGCCCCCCCAAAAAAGGTGATGCCACCTAGCAACACGGGGATTTCACCCATAGAATCTGTGTTAGCTAAGTACTAAGTTGGCATAACTTGCTTCACCATGGAAAATGGGTGATAAAAATGGGTGATATATCGTGATATGACTTGATATGACTATAGTAATATAGTATTCATGGGGGTTATAAACCAACTTGCAACTGAGCTCACCGCCCGGATGAATCTTTGGTTTCTATTCATTTCACTGGGGCGAGCGCGCGCCCGGAAAGTTCTTTTTGGGGATCCGATAGAAATCACCAGATCACCATGGGTTTTATCCCCATGATCTCACTGTGATTTGTTTTCCCAAGAGGGTCTATCTAATGTCATATTAAACATTAAATATATCACATATACTGTCATATAGTACAATATACTGTATTACAACGTGCTATACCCTCTGGTAATTTAACATAACTATGGAAAATCACCATTTTTAATGGGAATATCCACTATTTCTATGGATTTATACCAGCACCATGGATCCGTCATGGGATATACATCTGAAACCAATTGACTCAAAGCACCCCAACGGCATCCACCATCCAGGAATCCATGCATCCAGTCCGGAAAAAAAGCCAAGCGACAACATCAATGACATTGGCGACACCATATCTTTTTGCATCATCCTCCCATGGCGAAAAAAGCGGTGTTTTTCCAAGATTCAGGGCCTCTTCAAAATGGACCATATATGATCTTCAATCAGGGCGGCTTATTTTATCAGTATCAAAAAACCACGTCTTTCTCAAGTAAAAACAACACCCAAAGTTTCAAGGCTGTGCTTCTTTCCGATTAAACATGTTCTGAAAACTTCTGAAATGTCACTAGGTCTTGGCTGCATTCGTGTCTCATCGCCTTGGCTCCATGATGCTCGAGACATGTCGCATTTAACAGTTAAATGTAGTTGATGAATGTTAATGAGCCGCATCTGTTGTCCCTCTGGGGTAAATTCTCATGGCATCAGGTCTGTGACGACATGGTGCTGGTCGGTCCTCTGCTGTGCGTTTACAGCCAAGACATCCATCAGTGATGCTGCCAGCAGCAGAACAACACCCAGCACTGCCAAGTGTGTGGGCGCATCGGTTCGTCCTGAACCTCAAACCAGTGAGGTCCTGACCCCAACGTTGTCATCCAAATTCTTGGTCATGTTTCATACGGGATTGGGAGCACCAAACTTGGTGATGTTATGTGATTTTAATGGGAAAAATGATGATCAACCTGATCAACCATCACTTTGGCAGGGCAACCAACCGGCATTTTCATGTGGAAAATGATGATCAAACCAATGGATTTTGTGGTACCCCGTTTTTTTTGGAATTTCCAACTGATTTCTACAAGCAAGTGTCTACCTGACTGCAGATCAGTTGTCATAGAATGTCAGAAGTACCTATCTGCAAATTTGCAACTAATAGACAGACACTTTTGCCCAAATAGATTGGACCAATCCCTTCACCCTAATATTAAACGGATACGAATTTAAACAAATCTAAAAAAAGAACCTGTTAAAAAAACACCCAGGGTTAACTAGCTTCTATTATCAAGGGTGTAGAGCCTTCAAATTGGACCTTGATTCTTAATTTGTTTTCTAAAGGGGATCAATTAAAATCAAATTGGCCAATCTGAAATTTCCCAAAACGAACAATCTGGGGTAGTTTTTGTTACTTGGGGAGGTCTAGTAATAGGAAGAAGGGATTAGTTCAAACACCACCAAATTTCACCAAACGAATGCACCATAGTACATGTCTACAATGCTTCATATCAAATTATATATCTCGGACCATGTGGGCTTATCTGAAAATATGATACCTCCAAATTTCATGGTTTTTCCCATCATTTTCCCTATTATCCTATTAACGTATCCGTATATAGATGGCAAAAAAACATGTTCAGACACCACAAATCGTTTGTTTTTTCAAGGTCTGGAGTCTGTTCCGCAAGCTGAGGCTGCCACCGAACGAGAAGCTGAGATTTCCGACCTCAAGCAGTGGAACTGTCAACATTCGTTTCCACCTGGCCACTGGGAACCCGTTTTTTTTTTCAAAAAAAAAAACAGGTTGGACCAAGAAGTCAACCAAGGTATAGCAAGACATGAAATTTGCGTATTGTGGTGTGGTAAAGCCAATGCCGTCAACAACTGGCGTTTGGGGATGATATCTACAATTCATAAAAATGATAACATTGGGGGTGGTTTATCAATGTTTATTATTGGATTTAGCACATAAATGGAATCAATGGTAATTGAATTGATAACAGTTTGATAAATCCATTTAAATCCATTGAATTGATTAGTTTTCACATAAATATTTAGCACATAAATGGAATTAATGGACCATAACTGAAGGATGGTGATTTTCTTTTAAAACATACGTCGAAAGTCGCTAGTTCCCGCTAGCTCCTGGACGACTAAAAACATGTTTTCACCGGTTGGAGACCAATGATTGAGTCCCCAAGAGTAAAAAACCACGGCCTGTGAACAGTTCCCAAACTCCAGTGGTAATTATCAACCATACTCTTACCAATAAAAAGGAACCAATCTATGTAATTAAATTACAAACTGCCGATAACTCACACACTGTGATGATCTCCCATCTGGCATGCATCTGGCATTGCATTCAAGTTGCCACAAGAAGGAAAGATACGAAGTACCTTAGTTGTGACATGACAAATCATGACGACACACGTTCCGGTACCCCATGGCACCATGGCGCCATTCATATCCATTCATGCTCAGACTTCCTCATCAAGAAAGGACCCTGGGAAGCGTATTAAAAACACGGGAATGGGGATGGTGGTCACTGAAAAGGTAAAGAAGTTTAACGCATTGACGATGTTGATGTATTTTTTGAAACAACCATATGGGTATGGATCAATACCTATTAATATCATTTTTAGGGGAATGAACATCCATTTACCAGCTATTTTGATGTTCACCAGGGGGATAGGGTTTTGACCCATCCCCATATTATATATATATATATATTACATACCCCCAGGCCGGGGGTGCCGCCCAGAAGTTTCTCATGTCACCAACTCTGTGGGGTTTGTTTGGGGTTTATCTAGGTTTACATTCAGGGTTCTAGGGTTTTTACCGCTGTTTTAATGAGATGTTACTTACTTTCAAGGCTTATTTAGGGTTTCATGCCAGATTTAGGTTTGAGGGTTCAGGATTTAGTGTTTAGGGTTTTGTGTTGAGGAAACAAATCTCGTCAGCCATTCGGCCATTCCGGCGACATCCAAGAGTGCATGAAACACTAGCCTTGCAAAGTCAAAACGCACTTCCCCGAGCAGCACCCGTCCTGGCCATATATAATATAATATAATATAATATAATATAATGTAATGTAATGTAATGTAATGTAATATAAATAAAATATAATATAATATTAATACTAATATAATATAATATAATAAAATATAATATTAATACTAATATGATATAATATAATAAAATTATTGAAAAATGTCGTATGATATTAATATAATATAATATAATATAATATAAATTCATATAATAAAATATAATATGAATTCATATAATAAAATAATATCAATATAATGTAATATAATTTAAAATTAATACTAATATAATATAGTATAATATAACATAATGTATTATAATATAATATAATATAATTTAAAATAGTATAATATAAATAGAATATAAAATGAGCTAATATAATATAAAAAAATATAAATAGAATATAATATTATATTATAAAATATTGAATAATATAATGTTAATATAATATAATGTAATATAATATTAACATTAATACTAATAAACATTAATATTAATACTAATACAATATAATATTAATACTAATAAAATATAATATAATATAATATAGTATAATGTAATATAATGTAATATCAATAAAATATAAAAGGAAAATAATACAATATAATATCTAATATAGTATAATATAAAAATGAAATTAATATTAGTATTAGTATTAATATAACATGATATAATATGATAATATATGAAATAGTGAATCATATTGTTCATTCATATTCTAAGACGCAAGAGAGTCATACATCCAGATTCATCGATGATTTTCCAAGCTGCACACCTCCATTTTTCTTTTGGATTTCCTATTAAAACCTCCATTTATAGATGATCTTCCCGTTAAAACCTCCATTTATAGAGGGATCTTCCCATCTTTTCCCATATTTTTCTATATGTTTCCCCATCTTTTCCCATATTTTCCTATATGTTTCCCCATCTTTTCCCATAAATCCCAGCGGCTCACTAAGGCTATAGTGCCGGTCGTTTCCGCAGGCGGCAGCAACAGCCATGGCCAGCATCAACTTGGAGGATTTGATGGTGACCTAAGGAGCGATTCACAGGATCCAACCGATTTATTGGAGGTTTCCATATATTTTTGGCCTATTTTTGAGGCCTACTTTTCAGGGAAGATCCCAATTTAGGATCCTGGAATTCCCATTGGATGTTTTTTATTCATATCAATCTGGATTTTAAGTATCAACCATGGGGGATTATGACCAGAAAGGCTTGCTATGACTGATTCATATAATCACAAAATGGTTTTGAAATGGTTATAACATGTTAATATGAATCTGGTTGGTGGTGCAATAAGAATCTTGAAAAATATGAGTTCGTCAATGGGAAGGATGACATCCCATATATGAAATGGAAAATAAAGAATGTTTGAAACCACCAACCATAAATGGTTGCTATGACTTATTCATTTCGTCATGAAATGGCCATGAAATGGTTATATTGAAAATATAGTTAATCATGATTATGCCAGCGGACCGAAAACCGTGCTCCTAAAACTAACGTTTTTGAGAATGTGCAACTACGTCACTAACTTCTTAATCTTTATGAACAACTTCCAAGTACGTTAGAAAAAATCTCTATCCACTTGCATGGGATGGGGTGGTGTGGGGTGGGGCAGGGTGGGCTATTAACATCTTTACGACCAACAACTTCCAACTTCTTTACTAATATCTCTAACCACCTACATAATTAAGGTGGGGTGGGGTGGGGTGGGCTATTAACGTCTTTACGACTACAAAAATCAACTACGTTACTAACTTCTCTAACAACTTGCATGGGACTCCATCAATTTCCAACTACGTTAGCGAGTCTTGTAACACTTGCAAATAGGTCATTATTTTCTCTATCAACTTCCAACTACGGTAGGGGCTCTTGAAACACAACTTCCAACTACGTTGTTATCTTCTGTATCAACTTCCAACCGCGTTGTTATCGACATCTAAAAGACAATTTGCAACTGTACGCCAGGTCTTGGCAATGGAGGTACATAAACCGCAGTGCCAACTTGCAGCAGAAGACGATTGAAGCATTGAATGAAAATGAGCTGTTACTGTGGTAAAACGCGAAAACCCCCAAATTTTGGTATCCATTTTTTGGAGAGTTGTCAGAAACACAATTCGCGAAAACCGCCACAGTGCGAAGCTTATTCTTTTTTTCACAGTGCCGGTGCTTTTACGAGCATGGAATTTCCGGTCTGCCGGGATGATTATGACCATTATCCCAGATTAATGATTAACTACTATATACAATGTTTAATGTGGTTAAAACAATGCCATAAACCATACCCAAAATCACCATAAATGGGTGGTATAAACCATCAAAAATGAGGTGGTCTATTATTGTTTTAACCACATTATTAATACACAATGGCTATTTGTATTCATATGGTAAATATAGCTATCAATATGGTAAATATGGCTAATAACTCATTATGGCACCCCAAAAAACTGCAGGTTTATACAGGATGGGGCCCCCAAGATAGCGTTCAGTTGAGATATAAGTGGCTGAAAACTATGGTTTATAATAGATATAACGAACTAGCTCATGAGCTTTATAAACCAAATTATAACTGGGGGGCACCATCCTATAATATTATGGATTAATGAATAGCCATATAATGAAAATATCCTACAATATAGCCATACGTATAAGTTATAGCCCATCATATAACAAATGATTAATATGGCTATGACTTATTAATATTGTTATGACATGGAAATATTACTCTCGGACAGTTATTCATGATTATGACCATCAGCCATCATCCCAGATTTCTGATTAATCATTACCCGTAGGATCCATGGTGCTGGTATATATGCTAACCTCGGGGGTATAGTGATGGTAAATGTTACCATATATAGCATAGATGGATCCTATGGGTTATGACATCAGATATGTTTATGAATGATCAATGATTGCGATGATAATGTTCAGTGTGATGCATATAATAAACTTATCATAATTAAATATACTTAATTGTAAATATATTAATGGTAAACAGTATCTATAATGATGATGACTAATCATGATGATTATTCATGATTAAATGATTGTGATTATTCATCATGATTAATGATTATCTATGTTTATTAATGATGATCAATGATGAGATCGACCAACCATATTAATCAACAACCATCGCCATAATTACCAATTACTATAAAATCACCACTATAAACCAATCATAATATCTGGGAACATATATTATAATAATCGGTAACCATCTTTTAACGGTACTTTAGTATCATTTGAATGGATAATTTGAGGAATAATCTTCGCATCACTAGGAATATCCATCTGTGTAAGTTGTATGACTTCAACGAGTCACGTTTTAGCGGGGATGATTCCAAGGCTCGGTCACTGGGCTCACTGCCCATTTTGCCATGTGAAATCGCCCTTCAATAAATAGTTTAATTAGGTTTCCTCAATCTTCAGCTCTATAGTTTCTATTTCCAGGCGCTTGAAATCTTTTTGGTTTTAGTAAACCTGATTTTGCCCCGGGATTGGAAACCCTTGAAATTCCAAACAGTTCAAAAACCGATGGAAATCTTGAGTTTCTAGTCAGACTTGTTCTGTATTCCGAAAAAAGAATTCTCTGATGTTCCAAAAAGATTCCAGTGGTCAAACGCCCTGAAATTTCATAGCTCAGTCAATGATTCTTGGTCGCCTTTTTTAGTGACTAAACACCCATTGTTTGTGGTTTAGTCCTCATGTTGGTCAAAGTCGACCTTTTTTGTTCGTCAACCCCAAGTTTTGTTGCGGAAATCCTTCCTTTGGGGGTGGGTGAAGATTCCATGCATGAAAAATACATGATGGGATGAGAATGAACGCCTTGGCTAGTCTAACGGAAGATCTATTTGCAGGAAACCATGTCTTTCTCGTAATAAGAAGGGGCTTCCTATCAATTTTCCCTTGGATTGTTATCAACGTTTTCGCCACTCCAACACAGGGCCGGCACCTTGAGAGGATACTGGACCCAGTGCACTGCCAAATTTGGTAGGCCTGATCCCAAGAGAAGTAAAGCTGACATACCCACCTCAGCAGCTGCTGTTTTTCTGAGTAAACCCGAACAGGGCCCGAGCAAAGCCGTGTTTCATGACCATGTGAAACATGGAGGGGGGTTAGTGGATGGAATGGGGCGCCCTGTTTTACAACCCCAGCAACGATTGGGACTGGGACGTGGGCTCTTGAGACCTCAACCTGACCGGTTCACCCATGATGGTCGTGGGTATTCTTAACATCAATCTGGATGAACTATAATGCAACACACTCAATAGTTTGGCCACCTTTGGGATGATTGATCGTAAATTCAACCACATGACCTTTTACCAATTCACTCGGATCGGATGACCTTTTACCTTGCAGGGTTTGTGGATCTATGATCCACGGACAGCTTCACCGTTAGGAACAAAACTGCCTGCTGGGTAGCCATCACCCCCCAAAAAAAGACTCATCCACTGCCGTTGTTTACCCTCTGGTAAACTAACATAGCTATTGAAAATGGCCATAGAAATAGTGACTTTTCCCATTAAAAAAATGTGATTTTCCATAGTTTTTTGTACGTTTACCAGAGGGTATATTGTTTGGTGTTCACGTCTGCTTTAAGAAGGTAAAAAACAAATGTACTGACAAGTCCCATCCCCCTAACATCAAATGGGTCCACGTTCAATCCTAAACCTTCAGTTCCTGATTTCATCCTCCAAATATGAAATACTCCCTGTAGGGCGCCAAGACCCCAAAATGAACCGAAACCAATACTCAACCAGGGGTGGACGGGCAGTAGGCGTATTTCATCCGTTGGACTTGGCATAAATTCGGGCACAATCTTGCGCAAGATAAACCACATCTTAGCGTTGCCCAGTTCATAGAATTTTATAGATCCATAGGATTTTCAAAAATTAGGGTATCCCGATATTGGACAAACAACCAAATCTCTACTTTTTCATACTTTTTCCAGTTCCAGTCACGACACATATGGCTACAAACCAGGGTATCTGCAGTATCCCAATACAAAAAATAAGCTCATTTTTTTCCAGTTTATATCCCATCTGGGGCAAAAAAACAGCAAAAACTAAGCTTTTCCAGTTATGGTTTTGTCTGAAAAATGGTGGGCACCCTGTTTTATTCTCATTTCAATGAGGACAATGATGATAAACCACGGGATTCGATGAGATTTGGGGGTCGCCAATGTTCAGACCCAACTGGACCAGTCTCTTGACACAACTTCCAGTTGGATCCAGTCAAGACATCTTTTCCACTTGGATCATCAACATGCATCAACCCTAAAATCCTCAGTTTTTTCCAGTTCCAGTCAAGCAGTCAAGACGCATAAGGCTTCCAGAAGTTCAAATCCAACTTTTGACTGGGGCGATCTATCAGGTTGCCTCCCGCAACTTTGGACCAGATGCAGCAGCCCACAAACCTCGGTTTGTTCGAGGTCGAAATTCGGTCGTGGTTTTTGCGATACCCGACTGAGGACTGAACCAAGCATTCTATGGCGTCGTTATAATCTGGTTGGTGGTTTTAACCATATTGAAAAATATGAACGCCAGTTGGGAAAATCATTCCCATATATGATGGAAAATAAAAAATGTTTGAAACCACCAACCAGTAATAGGATAAATAGGCCACAAAACACGTGTTAACGACGGCTGAGTCACCGGTGGATCGGCGCTGATGTTGGGAATGATGACATCCCAAGATTTTTCCCAGCCCCATTGGTTCAGAGTTTCAGAAAAAAAGTATCACCTTGATTTATATATAAAGTTTTTCTAAGACTAGAAAATCTCAATTCTACTAGTGTCCCCAAATGTTCAAATTCGCTTCTATACCATGGTTTCTAGGGTTGGTTTAATATGTTTAATATTAGGGGATGGGATTAAATCATATCAGGTCTTCCATAAATCCAAAGCAAAATTAGCTTCTGCTCCCATCCATTTCTCAACATGAAGTCTGAGGCCCCCCTTTCTTCATGAGGGTATACGAGGAAGAGGTTGCCTTCAACCCCCATCTGCCCTAGGGCCATCATCATCATCATCATCATCATCATCATCATCATCATCATCATCATCAACGTCCATCGTTATCGTCACCGTCATCATCATCATCATCATCAACACCATCATCATCATCGTCATCCTTATCATCCTCATCATCATCATCATCATCATCATCATCCCTAGAGCCAACATCATCACCATCACCATCACCATCACCGTCATCATCATCATCATCATCATCATCATCAACACCATCATCATCATCGTCATCCTTATCATCCTCATCATCATCATCATCATCCTGATCCTGATCATGATCCTGATCCTCATCATCATCCCTCAAAATCCTGCACAGGGATTAATACCAGACAAGAGACTCACCCAAAGTGAGAAACAAGGCAACGATCAGGCTGTGACTATTCCCGCCGGAGTTTCGTGTAGCTCCCTCCAGCCTAGGCAGCGTGGCAGTGGATGTAGAGGACCAGTGGGAAAGCAGGATGTTACTTTTGCTGAGCTGTTTGTGTTTCTGACTCCGCAAGTGAGGCGTTTATGAACCCAAAAAATGAGTTTAAAAAAACACGTTTGAAAATCCTGATCCCAACCACAAATCATCGCAATTCCATGCGGCGGTATTCTTCTTAATGGGACTCACATTATGACATAATCATAGTCTTATAAATCTCACATACTGATAATCATACTGGTAGTCAATTATTGACCATGTCCATTTTCAGTATACAATCATCCACTGTCCGGTGACCTTGGTTGTATTTTTGTCTCATCAGGAATGTATTGTCTATTTCCATGGGTATGGGCAATGGTAAACTGGTTGGTGGTATACCTACCCCTCTGAAAAATATTAGTCAGTTAGGATGATTATTCCCAATATATGGAAAAAATGAAAAATAAAAAATGTTCCAAACCACCAACCAGTAAAAAATGATAGAAGATTCAACCCAACCATTGGGAACCAAACCACTGGCAACCCCCTGGCTGAACCGGTACCCACCCCACGCTGAAACGATCCCCCCTCATGGCCCATTTCCGCTCGAGTGGCAAAATTTCCAGCAGCACAGTGCTGAGAAAGGAGACTACGGCATAGATAGCAATATTTCGATTCCTGGGTATGTGGCTTCCCCAAAAAAAACGGAGATTTCATGGGATCGGGGCTAGACTTAAATTGAGATTTCATGGGAAGCATTGGGGGATCCAACAAAAATGGGGGATACCTCCGGTATCAGACATGGACAACTGGGAATTGCCCGAAGTACATGGGCAACGGAAAAATCATCAAAGTGAATGGGGGATTGTCCATTACCATTTTTGATTACCAAACTACCAGAGGAGAAGTTAGTCGGACAGAGTCGAACTAGTCGAGTTGTTTTTTTCGTGGGATAAATCATGATAAATCCAAGCCAAAGAAAACACTCAAAATCAAACATGGCAATGGAAAATTCGTCATTTATAGAGATGCTCTTCCCATTAAAACCTCCATTTATATAGTTAGGGGATTTTCACTCGCCAAGTTTGATTCCCGTTTACGATACTCAAAATCAAAGTGTACAAGGTGCGGCCCCCCAGTGATGTTAGATGGTTTATAAACCCCATGAATACTAGTTCGTTATAGGTACCATAAACCATAGTGACATTGGAGTTATGTTCACCAACTGAACGCTATCGTTTGGGGGCCCCACTTTGTAGCTATGATCCCAGATTCTTCGCATGCCGGGCGCCATCCACCATCGAGCGGAAGGCGTCTCGATGCGGTCCCCGCGGTGCCTTTTTGCGGCGCTTCCCGCGCTGCTCGACGGGTTGAAGGCAGATGTCACTGCCGTTTTAGATATCCCAGGTGTGTAGTCATTGAAATATGTTGCTGTTTTGCAGATGGAGCTGGTTATAGCTGGTTTGTGGAGTATGTCACTCATTGTCACTCTATTTCTAGGTCTGTAGATAGCGGTACTTTGGAGTGTATCTGGAAGCTGATCATGTGGCCGTCATGATGCCGAAACGTCGTCTTTTCCTACGAAAACAAATATGGCCCCAGTGATTGAGCCTGAGAAGGCAGCAACGGGGCTCTGGAGGTGTTCCTCTAGTTAGATCATGTTAGATCTAGCCTGTTTATAGCCACAAAAATAACGAGTTTGCCACGCCAATGCTAACCATTGTAGCAATGGACTCTTCCAAATCAGATAATTGACGAGGTCATCTCGCCCAGCCTCAATTCGCTGGCCGAGATTGGTGAAATGGGGCGTGTAACCAGTTCGATCGATACTTGTCCTTTCTGGAAAACGTGAAATCGAAAACAAAGAAGGCTTTCCATGGGTTTTCGACTTCTATATGCGAGTTTGGCAGAGTGGGTTTCCATCCACTTCTATTACTCGACTGAGTTTCCTCCAGCCTGTTTGCTTCCACAAGGGCATCAGTCTTTGCATAGACTGGCTGGTTGGTGGCTTCAACCCCTCTGAAAAATATGAGTCAGTTGGGATTATTATTCCCAATATATGGAAAAGTAAAATTCATGTTCCAAACCATCAACCAGCTGGAAAATCCAAGGACGACTACATTACATCACTACGTCCTCCACACGCACACAGCGTGCTGCGACGTGGCACGTTTTGGTTTTGCTCAGCGGCTGGATCGAAAGAACTCTGCCTTAGTCAGGGCAGGTTGCAAATCAAATACAGGAAGTAAACCACCAATCATGGAATATCTACAAGGTGGTGCCTCTCAGCTATAAGTTTATCAACCCCATGAACATCATGAACGATATATATATATACCATAAATGATAGTTATTGGAGTTGTAAACCAGCTTAGCTATCTAGGCATGTCCATATTGGGAGATGGGGCCTGTCAGTTAATGGGACCGAAAAAATGACCAGTCGGTATGTCTCACCATGTGCCGTACCCGAACTCCGATGCGAAATGTCGGGGTGCATTGTGATCCATATCATAATCATCATCATAATCATCATCAAATCATCATCAAATCATCATCAATCATCATCAATTATCATAATCGCTGGTTATATCCATCTGGGTAAACCATATTGGATCACCTGAGAGTAGGATGAAATAGTGATGTTCATCATATTTATGTCCAAGATTTCCACGAACCCAACTTCGCTGGAAAGTTCAGCCATATTGGGATCCCCGATATTGCTTTGATTCCATCGCTCGGTCTGAAGATCTGGGCTTGGGGACCTTGAATTTGAACAGAAAACATATCACCATAGAGTATCATCAATGTAAATTGGTTGGTGATATTTAGATCAATCTGATTCATCTGATATTCTTTACTGATAAGCTGAATAGATCTGATCTGAATACATGGTCGGCATCAAACTATTCAGATCTATTCAGCCTAGTCAGACCATCAACATGCTGCTTCACAACTCCCACGGCCTCTTCCCCTCATTGCATTGGTTTTGGGAACATGCAGGAAAACCACATACAAGTACCGTACATACTTCATAGGGAAAAACCATGGATTCAGCTTAAGATTTTCGCAAAAAAATCTCAAATCCTCCGAGTTGCAGGATTCGAGAGATATGGCGACTTTAGAGATCGCCGCTCCATTTTCTTAGCCAAAAATAGCCAAAAAAGACGGGTCAGTGGTGGGTTTACCCAGATTTTTGCCATGGTTAAACCATGTTAAACCGACCCCATGAAACATATTCCCACCATCTGCAGCCCAGGATTTGGATCTGCATCCCAGATAAGTGGCGGAATCATATACGAAAAAGTTCTACATGGGTTACTTGTACGTGGCTTGTCTGTACATGTGCATATATATATATATATTATTCAGATTGATGTATACATGTATATATATATATATACGTATGTATATTTTATAGATAGATATAGATAAGGGTCATGCATAGGCTACATACATATACATTGTAATATGACATATGAAGACCTTGCCGATTCCTCTGCACCCGGCACCCGGTGCTTCACCGGGCTTCCCAACCAGTCCATATTCGATCCCATAAATCAGCGCTAAGAGCCCCAGGATCGTTGTAAGACTGACCTCCACCTGGCTCGGTAAAGCGACTGGCACTAGATCCATCTCTATATATATATATATATATGTTGTGCTATACATCTACATATACCTACTGCGAATCGTAGGTTGTCTCCCCGATTACGTTCTGGTGCTTGATTCTGAAATGGGTGTTTCAGTGGTGACGTCACACGGGTAGCGGCTTCGGCATTGCAATTCTTTGTTCCGGTTCCTGCAGTGGTCTTGAGCCAAAAGGGCGAGTTGATGTACCCCTTGGCTGTGGATCTTTGAGGGCTGAATTATGTGGTAGTGTACAATGGTCCGTAGCCTACACTCTATTCGCACCCCCCATGCATGGCCAACTTTGTCGGCCACGCGCAAAGGAGTGTCCCTTGAATTGATCCACTACATCTGCAGCTGTTCATTTATTGAATTATGGAGAGCTAAAGTCCGTTCAGAACTTCAAATCTACATGGCGGCTTGCTACGATCTCTACCAAAAGATAAAGGCTCTGTTCACGTGCATTTTGACACGACGTAGTCGGTGTCAAGCATTGAGGTTCATCCGATGTGGCGTAGCCAGCATGGAGTCCCACTCAAGCATGTGAATTAAAAAAAATCAAAACACAAATTTGACTATGGAACTAGAAGTTTACCTTCCCGTCCCTTCGTCGGTTGAGACGTAGACCGCTGTAGAAACTCAGCGTTTCATGCAACGATGTTCAAAAAAAAAATGTGTGGTTCTAAATTAACCGGCTCAGAGTCCTCTCAGAAATCATTCAAAATGAAGTAGAGGTAAATCTCGAGCAATGATTGCATCCTCGCATCGCCAGGTTCAATCAGGACCTATGCAGAGGTCAGATCGCTTAATCATCTGTGTCCCCATCCATAGTATCCCTGTTGGTTCCAGTCTCCGCCACGGTGTGAATAAGATTTTCCACCTTTTCCTTGGTCTTTTCCACCCTTCTTTGGCGGGGTCACCGGAGCTTGTTTTGGCGGAGGAGCGGTTTCAACTGTTCTCCATGTCGCTGACGATGATGCTTTCGCTTTCGACACTCTTCCCAGTGCTGGTGCAGCTTTCGGGGCTGCTTTCGATTTGCCAGCGGCTGGATTGGCACGTTCACGATCAGCAGGAGTCGGGGTATCAGCAATCGCAAGTATGTGAGCTTCAGACAAGTGGATGCCCCACCTTGGTCGTTGATCTTCCCGTTGCTTGATGTGATTGTAGTCATCGATCGCATCATATAGCTTTTGGAGTAGAGGTCGCGGCAATTGTCGGCCATTCTGAAGGATCAGGTGTAAAAGTGATATTCTTCGAAGTGGTGGACGAAGAGCACACACAATGTCAACTGGATTCAGTGCGATTGTGTCTTGAAAGTCAACGTTCCTGAAGAAATAAACAGCGTTTACCCTATATGCACCTGCAATGATTCTTCTGACCATGACGTCTTGTCGGTCAAGGGCGTCGCGGGCCGCTGTGGTCTTTCTCATCTCATCCATTGTGGTGTCACGTTTCGACAGCTTCTCCATCTCCTCATCAAAGAATATGTTTTGCAAGTCATCATACGTGTAGCCACATTCAAGGGTATATATGAGAAGTCTTTTGAGTACCACTGCCCCATAGTATGCATTGACGAATCCCTCTTCTCCGATGTCGTCCTTTTGATTTGGTCGGCCGATCTCTTTGTAGAGCTCTTTCATCTGTTGTGCAGTTGGTTCAATGAGTTCACCATTTTCATCCTCGCCCAGGTAAGGTGTTCTTGAGTCCAGGTCCATCCTGAATTTCTGGTTCTGTTGAAAATGTTTCCATGCCGTCTCGATGTCTCCACAGAAGTTCCGTTGGAATAGTCTGTAGATCCTGACGATATGTAATCCAATCTGCAACAGGAGGATCTTGATGAATTCTGGCTGAGCATCTCCAATTGTGCAAGGTTCGATCGGCAGGACCTTTGATCCAAACTCAATCCGCTGCATCCACTTGGGGTACTCAATCACTGCATCACGAGCTTCTCCAGCCTCGTACTCTTCAATGTTAATTTCATCGACCGCTATCTCTTCATCATCGTTCTCATCGGTCGGTTTTCCTTCTTGATTGAGAAATTTGTCGACCTCATCTTGTTCTCTGAAGTCTCTTTTCTCATCATTGATGTCGCCCTTCTTCGAGGCTTGATCATCATCTCCTTCTTCTGGTTGAGTTTCTTGTTCTGGACTCTTCATGGTGACATCATCATCATCTGGCATCACCTCGTCGTCATCATCATCACCTGTCAAATCGATCTTCACCTCCTCCCATGCTTTCTTGACATGGTCTTTGAGATCTTCTTCTCGATGATGCGATTCGGTACTTGGTACTGTAGCCACGGTGATCTTGATTCGTTTCCTCCATCCATGACTCATCAAAAATCCTTTGCACATCACACAAATCGATAATGGCGCAGGGGTCTCCATCAGACATGCGGGGCATAGTCGATGGTCCTCTTTGCTAGGGTGATGAGTGACTGCCAATAATGAAATTGCATCATTCCAATCCGGATGTCCAGGGAACAATCTGTGAGTATGACTGAAGTGACCGGTCCTGATATCGACAAGTTTTCGAAGTTCGTCTAGATCGGGTGATGATTCTTCAGGCACAATGTTTCCAATGAGCTTGTCAAATCGTTCAATGGTGGCCACCCTCTTTGCACCTTGCACAGAAAGAACAAGTTGATCTCTTCCCTTCGTGATCATGAGACGGTAGTAGTCCTTTTCTCTCCAGTCGTAATACCAAACTGCATCGAATGATTCGAATGGAATTGTTTCTTGGACCAAAATGTGTCCGTCTGCTGACAATCGAGGGGAGAACTTGGCGATGGAATCGTACGTGATGTAGATGTAGACAAGATCAGTTTGATCAATCTTCCTGAATCTCAGCACCATTTAACTTCTCACATCCCACGGTGCGAATGGCACGAAGAACGTATTGATGCGGTCGCCTCCTCCTCCGGGACGTAGTCCTTCTCTGAAGATTTGAGCGATGTTGTCAAATGTGGTGCAATGAAATCCTCCTCCAAGAGTGTATCCTACTCCAGGGTTCATCTGATAGGAAGTCTTCTTGTCTTCGATGTGCACACCGCCTTGAACTCTTGAATGCGCCATAGGGGCACGGATTGCCACCGGCCAAAGCCAAATCTCTCGATCTGCTGTGCCGATCTCCAACCTCAGTGTTTGTCGATCAAGTCTGGAGGTCAATCCATCATTGAAGTTGTTCATGATGTGTTCCAACTCACCTTTCGTGACCTTGAGTCCTAGCACTTGTGCTCGGATTCTCTTCGTTTGCTTGTACTCAGTGAAGATCACTCTCTGGAAGTTGTTCCACCTCTCAACAAGTATCGGGTAGTTGACGTAGGTCGTTCCAGCCAAAGTATGTTGGTCTTTCCAAATGGCATCGTACTTCAAGATCGACTCAACATTGACCCAACCTGCCTCGTCGCATGGTAGTCCACGGTGATTTCGACTGTCTCTGACGCAACCCACGGAGTGGCGTAGCGCTGCATTGAATCTTTTTGACAATTCGACCATCCATGGCGGATTTTCCCACTTGTTGCCCATCCACTCATTCTCGCCATATCGATGCACTTTACACCAGCCCATTCCAAGATATTCTTCTCCATTAATGCGAGCAAGTTGAAGTGTACCAATGTTGTGGCCATGTGTAAATGGTTGGATGTACTTGAAGTTCCAGTTGTCTCCACGTTGTTTTCTTTCTTCAATAAGCCATTTTACATAAGCATCATGATCAAGGGGGTTCCAAGCGTTCAGCTCTTCAATGGTCGGCAAAACAGGCGGGGATTCCTCAGCCGCACGCTCAATCAGCAAGTCAAGCTCATGACGATTCTTCACACCTCGGCTAATTGGGTTGACTTCGACACCATTCACTAAGTATTGTCCTCCTTCTTCACGATCACCAATGTCGTACATAAAGGCTGACTGACTGTAGAAGCACTTGGTCACTTCCTCTTTCTCAGTGAATCTGGTTCTTCCCCAACGCTTTCCTCGTGGCATGACGTTCTTTGGGAGCTTGTCTTTTCTGCCTCTGGTTGCAGCTTTGGATCTTTCGGATGATGATGGGGATTTGGACTTCTGATCCATGATCAACCTCATGCGCCATATGGTGTCCTTCATGTTCTCATCATCTGGTGTAGTACATTCGTCAATGCCATGCCTTCCACCACAAATGAAACAATATTGAACATCCAATGCATCTGAAATCAGCTTCTCAAAACGATCACGGATGTCACGCACCTCGGTTCGGCGCTTCTTCGCTTCTGAAGGTTGTCCCCCCATGCCATCTTCCTCCTCCTCAATCTCGATGTCACCAGCTCCGGCATCGGTTTCTCCTGAAGTTTGTTCTGCTCGAGGGCCCCGCGCCGTAGGCGTCGTGGTCTCCTCATCAGGTTCATCAACTTCATCCACCTCTTCATCGCTTGATGAGACCTCAATCATTTCAGGGTGGTCATCGTAGTTGGCTTCTGGGAGCACCGGCATTCTGGTGATCTTCTTCTGCATGAGTAGGTCAAAAATTCCTGCTTCTTTCAAGATCGTAATCACCATGTCATTCTCGACCGGCGGGATGTATGCTTTCCTGGATCGGTTTCGCTTTGTGTTGATGGTGTCGGTAGGTCGACATGAACTGCTGAATAGCCAAAACGACTCTTCCAGTCCTGCGAGGCAACTGTCAAGGTTTGCCCCCCATCCAGCGAACATAGTAGGGAATTGAATACCCAGATCAAGCATTCCAAGCCAGAATTCGAAAATGTCGCCGACATACTCAGCTGTTGCAGTTGGATTGATCATTGATTCGATCTCCTCCTTGGTCAGCACGGTCTTCATGTAGTCATGATAAGCGACGTTTCCACCATCCCAAAGCAGTCTGTAAAACCATCGCATTCGGTGCATTCCGCCTCCGCAATCCTCTGTTCGAGTTTCGCGTTGTACAGTGAACTGGGGTAACAGGTCTCGTCTGCATTTCCCTTTCACCATGTATGCAGGCATTCGGATGGCACCTCGATGTGATACCTGCTTGAGCACATCGCTTGTAGTCCTGTATCCTGAAAGCATTGCAAGTGTCGCAGTGACCAGGAATCCACGGAGGTCCTTCTCGGCTTCCATCTCTCTCCAGTCAACGCACTCATTGTAGATGTTGAGCAATCTTGCAGCTACTCTTGCATCCTGTGAAAATTCATCCATCCCAATGTCATCAGTACCGTAGATCGCCGCTCTTGTCCAGTTGCTTGCGCAATTCAGGCATCTTGTGCGGTTCTCAGTGCAGGTATTCAATCTCGAATCATTCTTGTGAAATCCTTTGCACACATCGCACATCAATTCGGAATCTTCGGTTACTTCGACCCAATGCTCATCCACATCTGTCAGGGGCTCCGGGGTGAATACTCCTCGTCGGATGTCTGACCATGCTCTCCTCTGGACCGCATCCTTCATGTGTTTCATTCCTCCAATGATGTTTGCTGATCCAGCTTGAGCATCTGTGACTTCTCCAGCACGAATGCTGGGAATAACTCGTGGATGTTCTGTGCATCGTTTGATGGTTTCAATGTCAAATCCGGTGTTCTTCACATGGACACATTCTTCATTCAGGTCATGGACTGTATCATGATCCATTGCGCAATGTAAGAAGACTTTCTGTCGCATCAATGACTTTTCAAGCATAGCCCAAATGACTTCCTTGCCCTCACCTTCTTTCCAATAAAAGGGTTCACGTCCACAAGCATATATCTGTTTCCAGAATCTTTCGTTGGTGGAGTGATTAATGCCCTTTTCCTTCAAGATTCTTGCAAGCTCCTCGGCCATGGATACAATTGAAGATTGTGACCCAAGAAACCGGGCATCTCTCAGAATGTTGACGAAAATTGGAAGATGTGCTGCTTGGCTGATCTCAGTGATGATCTCCGCCAATTTGGTGACGAAGTCTGCATTTGGCATCAGTATGCGAGTTTGTCCTCTGAAAAGTGCTGCAAAAGAGATCCAAATGTGAACAGTGGCACTTGAAAATGCATTTGCATTGGATCGTAGGAATGTCAATGCATTCGCTGCCAGTTTCAAGAAGTCCTCGGGTTTCTCCAGAGACTCATATGGAAGTTGGTACACCTTGATGGATGAAAGACCCATGTTGTTAAGTCCAGCCTCGATGTCATTGACGATTCTCGAACTAGATCTCGTTTGGTAAGTCAAATCCGTCAAGATGAGAGCTTTGTTGTTTCTCACTTGTCCTCCCAATTCATCCCATTTGTCTAACCAAGGATCCCCGATGATGAACTGTCCAATCTTGTTTCCCAATTTCTTGAGCTTGGCTCGAATCTCGCCCTCCACGGTCTCTTCAATGCCCAATGTCAACATGGCTAGGACCTCCGTCACTGGATATCCCTTGCACCTGACAAACTCTGTGGTCGTGATGATGTAGTGGTAGAGCTTAAGCCATTCGTAGTCATTCTCATTGATCATGTGGGAATCAAGTTGACCTTCTGTCAGCATGTTGAATGACAAGGCAGCATGAAATGTCAATCTTCTCAAATACTGTTTCCAGATCAAATTGGATCCATACTTGTGAGTAGTGTGAGGGCCCTCTACGATTGAAAGTACAAAATCCTTGCCGGATCGCAGGAATGCAATTCGTTGTTCCTCACGAGCATAGTCTTCGGCAGCATGGAGACGCACTTCCACGGTTGAAGGTTTCCTTCTCTTCATCCAGTCTTCAGTTGGAATCCAATCCTTATCTCTTTCTGGTTCAGCATGACCTTGAGATGTTGCTCCGGGTCCAGATCGGAAAGCTGCATGGGTCGACGAAGACGAGGCTCCGCCAGTCGATGATCTTGGCATCTTCTTCGGTTGTACGCTTGAACTTGATGATTGTTGTGATGCCTTTGGCTGTGATCCCTCCGTAGGAGCGGATGTACTCTGGGCACTGGGTCCAGTTGATGTGTCATCATTCACCCATGAAGGCTCCTCATTGTTCCAGAAGTCAACTTCGTCGGGTCTTCGTCCATCTTTGAAGTTCAGGGGGATGTCCCAGTCATCGAAATTGTGCATGTTGCCACCTGTTCCAGCTTGAGTATCGGTCAATGATGTTGTAAAATCTTTGAGGGAACTATGGCAGGCATGACGTTTCTCTTTCTCGGTATATCTGGCCCCTTCATCGGCAATTGAGACGTTGTATCCATGCCCAATCAGGATTCCCAAAGGAATGTCAAAGGCCTTGAGGATCGAGAACTGTAGTTCGGACAATTCTGCTACTCTCGGCAAGTTTCCATCTCCTCGGGCGCTGGTCTTGTGTCTCTCAAGTGTCGTGCCGAGGGCTAACAAACACAAGAAATGGTTCTGGGCTGCACTCCTCCCTTTCGGCTGATTGGTTTCAAAAGCAATTACATCCTTCATCACATCCTGCAAGATGATCTGATCTGATGGGTTCTGCTCATTGTGATACCTCAGTGCATGTCCTAGGTGCCTCATCTGGACTTCAATCATGTGCTTCATTGCTTTTCGATAGCTGTCATTGTCAGATGGAGACTTCGGATTTACCTTGGTCAACTCGTCCATGACTTTGAAGTACTCGGCTGTCCTTGTCACAGCTAACCATGATGTGGCACTCGGATCTGTGTTGAATGATGGTGTTCCTCGATAGATTTGCTTCATGCTTCGGATCTTCGCCTCAGTTTCGGCTGCAGTGGCTTGATCATCGAAAGGTTCGGGAAAATGTCCTTTGGACAATACGATCCAGAGCTCATCGAGTCTGTCATAGATCTCCTTGTCCATGAAGCGTCCCACAGTCGCATCTTCGAATGGGCATCTGCTTGCAAAGACTTTCACGAATCTCGATCCCTTTGACAAAAACTCCCATCCTGAACACCCCTTCTCGATGTCCTGCGCTCTCTGCAACAACTTATAGGCTACCTCCAGGGCTTGTGCAGTGGCTTCACTGGTGTGTCTGGAGTTTGCAAAGTATGCTGAGTAGACAACTGCAGGCGGCATACCAAACCTAATCCACTGGTTGGCTGTGTCCTCATCTGAGATCAGTCGAAAATTCGAACCTCGGGTGTCTCGGAATGGTGATGGAGTCTTGGCTGCAATGGACCCTTCGGACAATCCCTTCAGCACCCGTAACGCAACGGTGATTCGGCTTCCGGCAAATTGCCCTACTGAGTTCAGATCTTGTGTATCGGCCATCCCGCTTTGTACAGAATAAAGTCGCACGGACCGTAGGTCTCGTGACAACTGTTCGAACAGCGAAAATAGTTGTACGAACCGTAGGTCTCGTAACAACCAGTCGGAGTCGAATTCAGAAAGCAGTAGACACGAAAATGAAAAGTGCCACGATGAAAGAACCGAAGTTGATGTCAATCTCGAAAAGCACCAGTGCAGTAGCGATCGCTCGAACGAGTGGTCAATGGCGTCGAGCTCTCGAGTAGCACAAACGGATGTTGCCACCGACTTGATTGGGTGACTGCGGACATTCTCGGAATCACGAGACATTTCAGCTTTCAGTTGTTCATCACATGCAAGCGGCTTCCAACGTTTCATCACTCTGACGTTCACAAATTGACTATTCCTGATTACATGATCATTGATTCCATTCATGATTATCTTGGCTATCCATTTAGTGTAAACTTGAGTAATGCGAGTTTCCCTACCGGCACACTCTGCATGGTCATGACGGCGATCACATCTTCTATGAAGCTTCGGAAAAGACACCCCCCATGAGACAATCTTCCATGGTTTCTTGATTGGTTTGGGAGTCTCTTGAAATTGTGATTTCAAGCCATACATGCATCCATCAAATTTGTGCTCATGAGATACGGTTCCTTCCACAAGTTCTGTCATTCTACGGTCCTTCCAGTAGTCACAACCTCTAGGCAACTCAAGCAAGGCTGGTGATCCCATGTTGATAAGTTCACTTAGCACTGATGCAAACACTTCCCACATCGCCCAGAAGATCTGCTTCTTTGCTTCGATGAGTTGTGTTGTTGCTTCGCTCACCCATCGGTTGATTCGGTTCCATGGTGAACCGCCTGTACATGGACCTGCAAAGAACACTGAATCAAGTTTGGTCCGAAGGCATCGCCTTGCTTTACTGATTCCGTACGGAGAGAGCATGTCGTCATCTTCAGTGATTGGCACGACATGAAACTTCATTGCGTCTTTCATTTTGTTCTGCAAGAACGTAAACCAGTTTCTCTCTTCCGAACATAACAAGACGAAGCATGGGACTGCTTGAGGGACTTCGATCAAATTGATTGCAAGGGAAAACTTCGCATACTTTGACGTCATCATGTCACAAGGTGATTTGGAAAATTGAAATTCCAAAGTTCTGTTTTTCTTTTCTCTCCAAAGGATTACCGACACTGTAGGATGGTCAACCTCATGTTTGCCTACTTCAACGTGATATTGGTAGGGGACAAAAACATCAGTGATGGGAATAGTTTTCACGTCATTGCAATTGGTGCATAGCGTGATTACTCCCTGACTCACTTTACAGTTCTTACCTCCATCGATCACTTCAGCATTGGCGAGCACCTTGAATGTCGATTTTCCAGTCCAAAATTCATTCAACTTGTTCGTTGATTCATGATTGTCGCCCTTGAATCTCCATATGTCTTTGATCACTCGAGTATTGGTTTTGAACTTTTGTTCAGTTTCCCTCTCATCACATATGATCCTAGGGTCACAAGGACAGTCTTCGCAATCCTGTGGTACAAAGTTTTGCCTTCTCGGCGTTTTGTGAATTCGGATCAATGTCTCTTTCCCATCCCACTGCCAATGGTCTTCATTTTTCTTACCTAGCACTTGGGATTTTCGGGTGGATCTTACAAACGGAATGTTATCATTGATGTCCAATTCCGGATGCGTATGACATAGGCCCGGTGTTGAAGTGGACTGTAGGTGTCCCTTTCCTTCACCCTCACTACATCCTTCACCCTCACTCCCCCCATGAACAAGGCGCATAAGCGTATTGATCACACGTGTGGCTGGCTGAAGGCACTGGTGAATGGATTTCGGGTGTTGAGACGGTGATGTCTGTGCATCTAAAAACAAGGCATCAACCGAGAACATCAGTGTTGGTGATTCGGTCAGATGCTGTACACGGTCATGTTGTGTTGACGCACACGAGTCACGTAGTGATCTCGAGTGGGCAGGCGGGGCGTGCACGTGCTTTGACGACATCACCCGGTGGGTTGAGGTCGTTGAAACGGATTGTGAAACAGTGTCCGGGATCAACGGCTGCTTGTTAGGCGAGTGGTACTGAAAACACGCTCGTTCAACCCACTTATCAAATCTAATAGCCTGCTCTGGTGGAGATGCACGGTGTTCGACCTTTGTCCAGGCACCATTGAGAAGAACCCATGTGGATCTCAATACATCTGGCGGCACAATCAGGCCGGGTGGCTTAGGACGATAAAACACCGGTTGCTTGACGACAAAAATGGGATCCATACCTGGCAAGTATTGTAGCTTCTCTTTACTAGTCAAACCCTTCCTATACACTTCTTTTGGCAAAATAGGGGTTTCCGTGTATGGGAAGTTTGGGATGTCCTCAGTTTTGGATTGGAAAACTTGGCGAGTAGTCATATCGACATCGGTGCTTGGCTGCAACATGTCCAATACTTCTTTGCTCTGCAAGTCCTGAGGTTCCAACAAGTTGATTAGCATACAAGCTTTCTTCCATGCCATGGGATTCTTGAACCCTTTAGTATGGATATCGGCTGCCATTTTGGCTGTAATTTCATAGATCAATACAAAATGATCCTTTTGGAAATGTTCATGCATGGAGGCAATGGAAATACCATGTGTGCGCTCCAAATGACGCATGGTTGGATTCCGTCCTGATCTGACAACACCAATCATCCCTTGATTATCGTCATGAAACAGGAGTTGGGGAAAAACTTTGGTTAAGACTTTCCACAGACTTAATGCGGGGATTCCTAGAGTCCTAAGTGCAGTATCTGCAGCCACAATTTCAGCTTCGGGGGTAGAATGACTAACACACCCTTGTCGCTTACTTCCACCAGCAAGTGGGAATCTTGTGAACTTACCTTGGACTTGTAAGTGCGATCCTGAAGTTGATCTCAAGGATTGGGCACATCCAGCGAAATCCGCATCTGCAAATAGTCCTAATGATAAATCTTCAATTTTGTCTCCGACCCATCCTATCATTTTGAGGGACAATGTGGAATTAACATAACACATTAGGTGATGAAGACGGGCGTCATCATCCTTTGTCCATTTAGTCACATTACGTGCTAATGCATTGATGGATCTCAACAGGTCAAACCGCGCAATGCGGGCTGCATAAAGCAGCTTCATAAGCACACTAGCTGCATGCGGAGCTAGATTCCCACGGCTCAGCGTCTCACTGTCTTGCGCAGGACGTGAGTTGCCAGTCTCAGAGAGAGCAGGCATATCTGGATCGAAGGAATGTGCACACCAAGGACACTCAACTTTGCGTTTTCCATCGGAAGGAGCTCGATACGGGCTGCTTTTCGTTTCCTCTGGAAGGCTTGGAGTTGATACCTTCTTCAATTTTGTGTCCTTACCAATGATGTCAAGATACTTTTCCACCGATAACTTTAACAATCCTTCCATGTTATAAGTTATGGTCTTGACTTTCTTACCATTATGCAATTGGGTCTCACCTTGGGATAAAACACATCCTAAGTAAAGTCCCAAGTCGGTTTCGGGTTCAATGCGCAGAACAGTGCGCAACATATCCCAACCTTTGGCCAGATTTTCGGAGGGCCCAGCAAGCTTAAGGTCATCCACATAGATTACCAACAACAATTTGAGCTCATCATGAAAATACATTGAAGGCCATTCCTCTCCAATGGGCTTAAAACCAATTTCTTGAACTTTCTTGTCACAATGTTGTTCCCACATCGTGCCTGAATCAGGGTGTCCATACAGGGCTTTGTCGAGTCTTACGACAGGGCAACGGAACTTCCAATACTGTATCTCCGGCGGCCATGCATCAGTGGGTAACTCCACCCAACACAAAGGTCCCTTCAACTTAGCCTGGATGTAAGCCTGAATCGCATCTGCCAACTTGACGGAGTGCCCTGGAAGACATCCGTAAAAATCTGCCCATCGTGAGGCTTCGAAGGAAGCAGGGGAATTTCCCAAGTCTTGGAAGAATGCTGCTTCCCAATGCTGATTCTTCACCTGATTTCCTAGCAGAACGCCTCTTCCCTTGAATTTTCGTCCAGGATTGTCTTCTGACAGCTGGTAATTCTTTTCCACGCATATGCCATGGACTCTGGCCATGTGTACTTCTTTTTTGTTCTTCTTGGCCTCTGCAACAACGTCGTCGTATTCACGAACCATTGTAAAGTCGAATACCTCTTGATCACGAAGGCCTTTCCACTCCTTGAGCATCGCCTCTTTGGCCTTTGGGTTAGACTCAATCTCAGCTCTGCCCACAGGTCGTGAAACCATTGCATTGAAAAGTTTGCTTCCAAGACCTTCTGATGATATCTTGGTTCGGTGACTTTGATTTGATGCAGAAGTACACGGCATAGTTGGGAATGGAATGTATTCATCATCATCAGTGGCTATGTTCTTCACGGTCTTGACGTTCACACATTTGCCATTTTTGATCATTGTCGACTCTCCTGGCGTAGCCATGGAAAACCTCGAAATCTCACCTGACAGTGTGCTCCAAACTTCACCACTCCACGATGCTTTTGGGCCACGTCCTTTCTCGACCTCCGACCATTCATCCCATTCAGTGAGATATTCCTCGTCGTCCGGGACGTCAGTAGAAGCATCGGAACATGGACTAGCATCAGCATTCCTCTTCACTTTTCGACAATCAATATATCGTCTTCCATGTACATCGTCATCATCGACTATGTCGTATAAATCAAGATAAGTACTTGTACATGTGATAGGTAAGGTAATTTTGTTCTTCACCACTTCACCAACACCTGCATCGGATTTCTTTGACTTTGAATGAGAGTCATCCTTCTTACTTTCATCACCACCTTCATCATCCTTGGACTTTGGCTCGTCCTTGTCTTTCTTTGAATCTTTCTTCTCCTTCTTCGTTGCCTTCTTCTTCTTTTCCTCGACCAATCTTTTGGCTTTGTCATCGGCCTCTTTCTTCTCCAACTTCTTCTTCTCGGCTTTGAGGATGGTGTTCCGATCAGATTGGGAGAGTTTGCGCCATTCTTCAGGAGAATAGGTCCCTTTGGGACGCAATGACGTTCTGAACATTCGTCTACCGTCATCTCCAATCTTGTATGGGTAACCCTTGACGTTCAACTTGACCTTCTCACCATCGTCATTGAGGTATACCTTCCCATCTCCAGCCTTGCCCTTCTTCCAATGGTCTGGTTGGGCATCGATCAATTCCTGGAGAGTCATCTCTTCTGGATCTTTGTCTTTGTCGAAGATATCCTCAGGGTCATCAAGAGGCTTCTTTGAGACTTTTCCACCACTTGGTCCAGGTCCACCGTCGTCTCCGTCATCAAGCTCATCATCATCTTCATCATGGTCATGTTCTTCGTCATCTCCATGAGGCACTTTGGAGGGATCGCCATCGAGGATTTCTCTTTCTTTCATCCCTTCCAATGTGGTGTTCACCCTCTCATATTCCTGCTTGCATGGAAATGTCAAGGGAGTGACCATCTCGACCTTTTCAGTCAAATGAGGTTTGAGAAGACGGTGTTCAGGTTTGCTAGCATCATCACCAAGATTTTGATGTACGAATTCACTCAGAGGCCATACTTTGTATTGTCTTGACCAATGCATCCCTGGACCAATGTGATAACCTGCAAACACTCCTGGAATAGAATCAGGCCCAAACTTGTGAAGTTGTCCCGCTTCTCTGGTCTTCGGAGGCTTGTAGTTCACACGAGCACCATAGGGAATGAGTTTGCCAGCAAATTCAGATCCATGGAGTTTGCACCAAGCGCTCAATTCATCATCGTTGGGTTCCACATTGAGTAGATGACATACGCAAAGGATTGCTGTTCTCCAGAAACAAGGTGGTAATCCAGCTTCCAAAAGACATGTAGAAGTAGCTGTGAGAATAAATTGGTTCGTTCTTTCGGCAATTGAATTGGTCTGAGGTCTTCCAGGTAACGAATGATCAATTGGTATCTTCATCTCATTCATAGCTTCAATGAACTGAGGAGCATGATCAGAGTAGGCCTGTCTAACCTTCTTGGCACCGATGAACTGTTTCACTGCTCTCACTACATCGTCTTTGGTCATTCGATCAGATGGATAAGCACCAATGATTCCTGTATAACAGTCTCTGACAACCAACACTTCCTTCTCGAGGACCAACACGTCATCATGGACTTTGGATGTGTCCCCCGCATCAAAGGTAATGAGGTCGCCAAACTTCTTGAGTTCCCTCTTGTATGCACCACGACGAGTCTTGAAATGCTTCATCTTTGCTCGAATGCATGAGTCGCAATATGGATTCTTGTACCTGTGGGTCAACTTGTGATTCAGGCTATTAGCTTCTCTCTTGAGAGTTCCTCTTTTGGCAACCCTAGATTCACCTTCAACAACATCGATCTCGATGTCATCTTCATCACCTTCAGCGGCATCTTCAGGAGCACCATGACCATCATCTTCAAAGTCAGTCTCGTCTCCAGGAGGCTCGTCAATCGGAGTTCCTGGTTCGTATTCGCCGCCCTCAGGTGGTTCTTCTTCTTCTTCTCCTGGGGTTGCTGAATGTTTCTGCCGGTTCATTGCTCTTTTCTTCTTCTTCACCTTGAGCTTCTTGACATATCGGGAACAGTTGTGATCCTCAGTTGATGTCTCAAGACCACTTTCTCCATCGAGATGTACTCTTCGTGAGGGTTGACCAACATCATCAATGTCGTTGAAATCATTGACTCCGATTTGAGGATGTATCAATAGGTCATGGATCTTTGATGCATGATGACATTCATGAGGAGTGCATTCGTAAGTTCCAAGATCAACGTAGGGGATGTTGTCATGGATTGTCAAATCGATGCGTTCTCCATTCTTCGTAATCATGAAAGGCATTTGACCAGATGGCCATACAAAGGAATATCCTTCTTCCATGCATCGTTTCCCAAGAGACATCACGGACGGAGTGTCGTCCAGTACATAGGCATGAGAGGTCACATCAAAGGTTCCCAGGTCAATCTCTGCTCCTGTCTGAGTAGCAGTTGAACCGTTGGCTGTGTGGAACATGATAGGATCACAAGTTCGCTGCTTCAAGTTCATCCTTTCGGCTTTCCTTGCAGAAATCAGATCATGCCCGCTGCCAGAATCCAGGATGAATCTACGATCTTTGGCTTGCACTGGTAGTGAAATGCACATTATGTTCTTGGACTTCATGAGGGAGTTTCCAACTTCGTGTTCAACAAGCTCTTCAATAAAAGTCAAGTCATCACGATCATTGTCCAGTTTGATCGACATGTCGAACTTGGGGCCAATAATGATTCTAACTTCATCAACAAAACGATGGAGTCCACATCTGTCCATGATGATAGCCTTGGCCCGTGCTCGGACTGAACCGAGGGTGTTGTCGGACTTGGACTGATCGTCGGTCAAATCATCGACTTTCCAGAAAACATATTGCTTGTTGGGGTCACGATACATACGTTTGGGTAGTCCCTCCTGGTAGTCCTCAATGTCGATCTCGTGCACCTCAGGTTCCAGATCAAATGAGATCCTGCGATCATCAGAAGACTTCTTTGCGCTGGCTATCCTCGGTGAGGTATAATCCATGGAATCTTCATTGTCGCTATCAAAGAAGGAATCAATGGTAATGGGAGTCGCCTTCTTCTTTGGTGTCTTCTTGCTGGTTCTCTCTGAGGATGCTGAAGGCGACTTATCTGCATGTAGGAATTTACATTTGTTTCCGAACTTGCAGGTACCTTCTTGAACTTCCTCTACCTTTCCCTCTTGATGAATCTCGACTTCCGCTTCTGCCTTTCTTACCTTTCATCTTGGCATCATAGACCTTCTGAGAATGACTGTAAAGACATTTGTCACCTTTGTTGCATCCTCCTTTATTGAAGAAGTAGTTACAGAAAATCTTCTTCTTGTCAACGGGTGAAGATGATCTTCCCTTCCCACCTTTGCCTTTCTTGTTGTTCTTGTCGGCATGGGATTTCGGAGAAGGTGTAGGAAGTACCGATGCAGCTTCACTCTTCGCTTTCGCCTTAGGACGTTTGGGAGGATCACCTGTAGACGATGCGGCCGCTTCATTCTCCTTCTTGGTCTTGACGGGAGCGGCAGGCTTGTCTGCATCTTCTAAGGCAGGTGTCGTCTTGTTAGAGGACAATGACAGTTTCACTGCACGTTCTCTATCTTTCAACAGTCGTTCTTGCTTCCCTCGTGCTATGTATCCCTTGATCATACCAGTTAGGTAAGCATAGGTCTTCTCAGGATGCCCTTCATCAAAGGTTTTGTATCGGTTGATATCGAAGGCCATAAGCTTTGAATGTTCAATCTTCCGGAACAACGTGTCACGCAGGGAATTATTGGAAGGCAGATCATCATGTTTCATATTGTATACGATGTCAAGCCACTTGTTGTAGAAGGCCTCAAGTTGGTCATCTCCATAGTAGTTGAACATATACAAATGATGGGCATTGTAGAGAACTTCAGTGTGGTCAGGTGACTTGAAGCTAATCAATATCATTGCAAATAGTTCTCGTCCCTTGATGAAGTCCCCACTCCTCCCATACAATTGGTTCTTCATGGACATGTCATACTTCACTTGCATGGACTTGTCCCCAGCATTGTCAATGACTTTCCTCAAGGCGTTGGAGAGCTTGGCATCAATGGATTGGAACCTCACATCAGGAGCTTTGGCCAGCGCCTCCAAGTCAGGTTGGTCTGCAAGACATGGAGCTAACCACGCCTTCCAATCTTCATAGTTTCGATCTCCACTTGCAACGCAAACTTCATGAACGACACTTCCCTTCCAGGATGAAAGTTCAGTGGTCTTAGGCCAGGGTTGGAGGTGGATCTTTTCGGCTTCTCTTAGAGATACAGATGACTTGGATCTATCCCTTTCAAGGTTCTCCAACTCCTTGACATTTATGTTGTACTCGTTCCTGAGCTTCTCGAAGGCTTCAGCTTCTGCTCGGTATTCCTCCTCTTCATCATTGGCACGATCTTCAGCTTGAGAGAAATTGTTCTTATAGTAATCTTTACGATCTTCCATCTTCTTCAACTCATCCTGAAGATTTCGAACTTCAGCGTTCCTCTCTTGCTTCATCTCGTCCAACTCTGCTTTCAGTTTGGCACACTTCTCTTCACATTCATTCCGAGGCATGGCATTACTGGGGTACCCATGTAATGTAGTCGGTCTACTCATTGATGAAGAAGAATGAGCTTGGTTTTCCAACTTCAGAGCAGCAATGGTGCTCGACATTTCTTCTACCTCGGCGTAACGCTCATTGGCCAATTGATGCATCTCGGTCAAATGGCTTTCAGGAATGGAATAGTCAGTCGCACCTTTGATCACGAGTCTTCTGTCGTTCAACATCTTGATGGACTTACCTGCATCCCTGTGAGCACGCTCAAGAGAGTCCTTTTGGGCTTCAAGTTCAGTATGAAGGCGAGCAATAGCTGTATCCCTGTCATTGAGTTCATTGTGCAAACTGTCAAACAAGGTACTCGTCACATTCGGATTGTTGCTCATGTGATCGATCTTGTTCAGAGCATCTTGATATTTCTTACCAGTTTCATCAAAGTTTCGCTGGAAGACTTTGAGCAGGTCCTCAGTGTCAATGAGTTCAGATCTATTCTGCAAGTACAACTTGTCAACTTCGGCCTTGGATTCTTTCAAGCTGTCACGTTCACGCACGGCTTGCATGTACATCTCGTATAGAGGTCCTCCATGCGGTGATCTGCTCGGTGACGATCTTCTGGCTTGTTGACAGGAAAGTTCATGATACTGATTCTTCGATTCAGTCAGTTGCTGTTGCATTCGATCTAAAAGACTTTGTTTCATGTGTAGTTCAGAACGTAGTCCCATGATCCTCATGTCCCGCATGCCACCTGATTCAGCTAGAGATTCTTCAGAAACCCTGTTCTCAGAAATCGCTAGTCGAGATTGTAAGTTCTCACTGTGGATCACCTGCAATCGAAGTTGCGATTCTTCCAAAGCTAAGTGATGTTCACATTCTGCATAACGGTCATGTTCAGATCTTATGTTACTACGGAACTCCTTCATGATCTCGTCCCTCTTCATGTCAGCAGCATCGAGCTCAGTTTCCAGTCGCCTGACGTTCATGGCCATGGTGTGCTTCATCGTCTGGTTCTGATTAGCAACCTCGAGCATCTCGATCTGTAAAGCACATGTCTGGTCGTTAGCATAGCCGACCGCTAGAGCTTCCTGCTTGGCATTCATCTCTGCGTTTTCCAGTTCCAGTCTGAGTTGATTGATGTGAGCATTCGCATCAGCGCCCACATGCACCGTAATTGCGTTCGCTTGTCCCATTTGTTCATCGAATTCCGAACGTAGTCGTGAATATTTGAATTCCAAATGAGATGCAGCTTCATTCGACATAGTCTGATACCTTTCCAACTCTTCGATCCTGTAGGTCGCACCTTCGTCTTCTTGTTGTGCAGCCTGTAACTCGAAGTTCAGCATCTGGAGTTGTTCGGTCATCGACATCATCTCTTGATGAGTGGTGCTTTCCAGGAAATTAAATTGTTGATAGGCATATGCTGTCGTCTCGCTCAATCTTGCCTGAAGTACAGATTCTTCTTCAGTGGCCCTTTCCAGTGATGTCTTGTATTCAGCTAATTCACTCTGATAGGCAGTGAAGATGTCGCTGCCACTTGATGGGGCGTTCACTTGTTGATAAGATCCTGTCCCTGATGGAGTAGCGTCCTGAATCGGTGAAGGCGGATTCGACGACGTAGTCTTTGCCTTGGTCCTTGGAGTCATCGGAGGCGACAATTGTCGTGCAGATGATCTTCTCTTTCCAGGGGTGCTGTCCCTATCTTCAATTGCTTGCATTGTCGAAATTTGTCTCTCTCTAGGAGCAACCAGATGTCGTCTGGGTTGGCTTGTTCTCAATTCTGAGGCATCGCTTCCACCAGTGTCGATACTCTGTGAAGAATTTGACTGCGTGCCGGCAGCTGGTGCAACGGCATGTCCAGAGAAAGAAAATGCATTATCGCTGCTATCCTGTTCAGTCATCTGTAAGGCCCACGGCTACCCGCTCGTAGGCTCCGTAGGAGTCCTACGGCTGATAACCTGCGAATCGGGGATTGTTGGCCCGATTATGTTCCTGTAATTGATGTTGATACTTGCAGTTGCAATGACGACCTCACGAGGGCGGCAGCTTCCGCATGGCTCTCATTTTCCCTGTAGCTGCAGTATGTCTTGAGCCGAAGAGGCCAACGTCGGAGTGCCCCTTTGACGATGGATCCTAGAGTGTATGATTATGCATATATACAGTGATCCGTAGCCTACACTCTATTCGCATATAGATAGAAATGCATATAGATATGTATATATATGTGGTTTGTGAATATATGCATATATGCATATACGTGTATATGTATATATGAATAAATGTGTGTATACATACATGTATATATTAGTAAATATGCATATATGTAAAAAGATATATGTATTTATGTATAAAGATATATATGTATATATGTAAATACAGTGAAATAAATACATATGCAAATATGCAGTCACATATGTATTATATATGTATCTTTATATTCATTTACATATTTATATATATTTATTCAAACATATTTATTTAAAAAAATATATTATATCTTAGATATATATATATATATACGCGCAACGCCTGGGCTTTGCCCGAGCGTTGCAGCGTAGAGGGTTCCCGTTCCCAATCAAATGTTGTTGCAACTTTACAGTCAATTGCGAAGATCAGCAAGGTATTAGGGAATATTAAAATCCCACCCCCGTTAAACTTTACGTTCAATTGGGAAAATCAACCAAAGTATTAGGGAATATGAACATCCCACCCCCGCTAAACTCTACATTCAAATGGGAAGATCAGCAAAGGCATTAGGGAATATTAAAATCCCACCCCCGTTAAACTTTACGTTCAATTGGGAAAATCAACCAAAGTATTAGGGAATATGAACATCCCACCCCCGCTAAACTCTACATTCAAATGGGAAGATCAGCAAAGGCATCAGGGAATATTAAAATCCCACCCCCGTTAAACTTTACGTTCAATTGGGAAAATCAACCAAAGTATGAGGGAATATGAACATCCCACCCCCGCTAAACTCTACATTCAATGGGAAGATCAGCAAAGGCATTAGGGAATATTAAAATCCCACCCCCGTTAAACTTTACGTTCAATTGGGAAAATCAACCAAAGTATTAGGGAATATGAACATCCCACCCCCGCTAAACTCTACATTCAAATGGGAAGATCAGCAAAGGCATTAGGGAATATTAAAATCCCACCCCCGTTAAACTTTACGTTCAATTGGGAAAATCAACCAAAGTATTAGGGAATATGAACATCCCACCCCGCTAAACTCTACATTCAAATGGGAAGATCAGCAAAGGCATTAGGGAATATTAAAATCCCACCCCCGTTAAACTTTACGTTCAATTGGGAAAATCAACCAAAGTATTAGGAAATATGAACATCCCATCCCCGCTAAACTCTACATTCAAATGGGAAGATCAGCAAAGGCATTAGGGAATATTAAAATCCCACCCCCGTTAAACTTTACATTAAATTGGGAAAATCAACCAAAGTATGAGAAAAATTAAAAACATCACACCCCCGCTAAGCTCTACATTCAATTGGGAAGATCAGCAAAGGCATTAGGGAATATTAAAATCCCACCCCCGTTAAACTCTACATTCAGTTGGGAAGATCAACATGGGTATTAGGGAATATTAAAATCCCACCCCCGTTAAACTTTACATTCAATTCGGAAGATCAGCAAAGGCATTAGGGAATATTAACATCCCATCCCCGCTAAACTCTACATTCAATTGGGAAGGTCAACAAAAATCCCACCCCCGTTAAACTTTACATTCAGTTGGGAAGATCAGCAAAGGCATTAGGGAATATTAACATCCCACCAATCAATTGGCAAGATCAGCAAAGGTCCACCTCCGTTAAACTTTTCATTCAAGTGAGAAGATCAACAAAATAGGGAATATTAAAATCTACATTCAATTGATGATGATGATGATGATGAGTTGCCCGTTGTCGTTGCGGTTCGGGGCAAAGCCCAGGCAATTGCTGTTTATATACATGCATACATACATATCAATATACATATCTATATTTCAACATTTGTGCAGTCACATGGCAGCGGCATGTATCCAGCAATTACCGGTTGCATGTGCAAGGGACCTTCGTGCTCAAGCGAGCGGAAAAGGATGGATGGATAGATAGATAGATAGGTAGATAGATAGATAGATAGATAGAAAATACGGTTAGATAGATAGAAAATACGGTTAGATAGATAGATAATATGAATAGATAGATAGATAATATGAATAGAAAGATAGATAGATAGATAGATAGATGGATAGATAGATAGACAGGTAGGTAGATAGATAGATAGATAGGTAGATAGAAAGATAGATAGGTAGATAGATAGATAGATAATATGATTAGATAGACAGATAATATGATTAGATAGATAGATAATATGATTAGATAGATAGATAATATGAATAGATAAATAGATAATATGAATAGATAGATAGATAAATAGACGGATAGCTTGGTAGACAGATTGGCTCGGATTAGGTTGGATCAGATTTGGATTCAGATCCAGATTTGGGTTTAGAATCAGATTTAGATTGGATTCAGACTTGATTTGATTAGCGCTGTTTGGATTAGATAAGATAGATGGATGGAAACATTGATTGCTTGCTCGCTTCATTGATTGATTGATTGATTGGTTGGTTGGTTGATTGATTGATTCATTGATTCATTGGTTGATATTGCTTTGATTAGACAAGAGTCGACTAGCTGTGCTTTGATTCTGCGGATTGTGATGTGCACAGCCTGCACAGCCCTTCGGGGCTAACCCGTGCCACCAGAGGTAGTCTGAAAGTGACAAGTTGCTTGGTGGTATGGGTGGCTTATCACCAAGGCCTTCAGAGATTCTATTTAGGGGTAGCGGAATAAATAAGACGACCTGTAGATTTGGATTCAGGTCGGATCAGATCAGATTAGATTCATAAGATGAATTACCATCTGGTTATTTAACACAGCCATGGAAAATCCCTTATTAATTGAGGTATTAGTGGGAAAATCATCTATAAATGGACCATTTTCCATAGCTATGTCAAATAACCAGAGGGTAAATGGATAAGATAAACCGAGACAAGCTAAGATTCGCTAAGATAAGCTGAGTGCCAGGTCAGCACACGTTGGCAACTGCTGTGACTTTTGTATGGGAGATTATAGGACCACTCAAGTTCATGGTTTATAGTGCATCTTTTCCAGGATAGAAAAGCAAAATCCTACTAAAATCCGACTAAAAAATAGTGATACAATCACGTGTCTATCCTTTTTGAGGGCACCTTAGTTGTAAACATGACTGGCCTTGAGTGGGTGCTATTGTACTGCGAGGTGGTGCTTCACTTCGCTAGCGAAACTTCGTTTATAAATGGTAGATATAGTAATGCTGATAGACTCCGATAGACGAAGAAATCCCAATAAAATAGTGAAGATTGACTCTTCCATCTTTTCGGGGAGTTACCGTACTTTTTGTTTATTCCGTTCAAAAAAACAACAAACACAACCGGAGGGCACCACCGGTCAACAGGATGCCTTTCCAACGCGGCGATATCTCCCTGAGGAGGCAGCAAACTTGGTGTGGCCATTTCCACAGAAAACCTTCGGGGATACCTGGCTTAGATCATTTCAGAAATGGAAACATCAAAACATATCAAAACAGATCAAAACCTAGACTTAGACTCAGTTTAGAATTATATAGATTTGATGATTTACTGTAGAATTTAGAATATGTCATCTTTTCCGTGCTGGAAACCAGCCTGCCCCGAATCTTTGGACATCAGTGTCCCCTTCACCAGGTCTCTGGAGACGGGTAGAGAACCCACAGGCTTTAAACTACTTTTTCTGGCATCCAATTGGCTGAAGTTAGCCCTCGGTCAGATAGAAATTGTCGAGTAGTCGCTCATGGTCCCAGCGCTTCAGGTCTACATCCTCTGCCATCCTCTGCGGCCGGTTGGTGACCTCGCGGAGTGCCCAACCAATTAGCGAAGCTGGGCGAAAAACTGGGCTAAGGATTGGATTTATGGTAGACATAGGTAGACATTCGTAGACTGATAGATACCCTCTGGTAAACCAACATAAATCATAACTATGGAAAATCACCACTATTTAACGACTGGGCCATGGCTTCAAGTTCGCAACCTGTTACAGTCATTACCAGGCCGGGTAGATAGCCGGAACGACGACCCCATTCGACCTCCTCACGGTAGCCATTCAGCTTGTCAAGATGTTCCTGGCTTGGTGCGGCCGCCGCAAGCGCGGCCAGTGGCCGGAAAAAGATGAGCGACTAAAGTCGCTGCAGAAAAATGGGACCTTCTTGGATGCGCAGTGGCACTTCTAATATATGTGTAGGAACATGCTAAGATATAGAAATATTATGAAATAATTAGCAGTCGAAATCATTTAAAGAAATAGTAAATGAGAAAGCGGCTCATACGACATAGCAACCATGGTAATAAACCATTTGTCGATTAGATATGCCCAAGAAATCTAATTCGACTTGAGGAACCAGTGAAAATTCCTGGCTAACCAATCGACATCAGCAGTTCACTAGCATACTGGGAGCACATAGCAAGGATAACCCACTTGAGGGACTCAAAAAAATCAGGGTTACGAACCAGTTGCTAAGTGGGACAATCCTCTAAGTCAGTCTTATGATTCTTAGATACACTTTGGAAATCTGACTTGGCCAAGGGAAATACTGCCATTACTGTACTATGTTAGGTGACGACCAAAATGAGGGTCGAATATGATGATCACTTTTTGGCATCCAACACTGAAGAATTGGCGCAAACAAAACTCAATGACTACATCATTGTATCTCGAAAAAAAACCTGCAGGTGTGTCTGAAGTATACCCAAAAGCCAATCTGAAGATAGGCGGAATAATGATCATTCAATGGGAATTTCAGGATCCTAAAATGGAGGTACTGTACCACATAAGGCCATATTTTGGGGGTATATCCCCTTACATAGGCCTGAAAAATAGGCCTTATATATGGTAGGTACCTCCAATCAATCGGTTCCTGAAATGGCCATTGAATCATCCATTGGAGGTACCATGTAGTAACATATGGTACCTGACACCATACGTTGAGATGCTGCCATTGGAACCTGCCATTGGGGTCCCGGACCGCATTGGATCGCTACCGAAAATATCCGATATGGACCAATGGAATATGGCGGGACAACATCTGTATGATGGGAAGCATCATGATCCCCTGTTTACTTGGTGGTTTATTCCAGTTAGTGGGTGGGTTGTAACCCCAGTTACAACTAGACTAATCCTACTTATCTTACTTTTAACTTTTAACTTGGGTGAACTAAGCCACTTGGCATTCCTGGGGTGAACCACCAAGTAGTTCCCCTTGAACACTTCCCATGGATACATATTGTGGCTCGACTGCCAACAGGTTGATGCTGTTTTTTCCTAGATAGACAAGCCCTTGCTTGACCTTACCCGATCTTCAGATCTTCCATGGCTCCTTTCTTGGAAAAAATTGGATCTGTTGGAGTTTGAGAGCCAAACATCCCAGGACCACCACAATCAAAACCGTGAAACCTCAAATTCACTCAGGAAAACCAGCACATCTAGCTGGTTGTGAAAAAGAAAAAAATCCTGACAAACAACGTGGCTGAAACGGGTGCACCGGTGGTGATTTGAGCGACCATCACAGTGACATTGTGCACACATGGTTTCAAAGGGCAGTCAGAAGCACCCGCCCGTGTCGTCGAACATGGCTAGCTGGAAAATCCCCCCAATTTCCTGTGGGGATTTGCCAGCCATCTTTGATGACCATCGACACCAGCCCCTCCAAGTCCCCCCGGCCCACTGGGTGCCTCATGCTTCCACCGGTCCGGCGGACACGGCACCATCATGCCAGGTGGCACGTAGGGTTTCTTGCCTTCCCAGGAACTGAGCGGGTCTAAGAGATCTTGCGCATCCGGGTCGACTAGGTCGCTGCCGTCCACCACCAAAGGGATCCTCAAGGCCAGTACCAAATGCTGGGTCAATGGACCAGTTTTGTTGTGGGGAAATTGAATCCTAGTCTGGGTGGGGGGAGCTCATTCTTCGTGGCAAAGAGGTTTTCGTTGGGTTTGTTTCTGTCCCCGATTGGTGAAGCATGTTTGAGAAGCTTGAAGTAGCTCGCGCATTCTAAGGACACTGCGCGAAGTAATTTGAATACTGATTCATCCCCAACTAATCTCTGTTGACCTTTGTGAAAAGATCTTGGATTTATACAAAAGGGTCGGTCTCTCTTTCACTTTCCTTTCCCCTCGTCGCTTCACCTTCGGTTCGCTTCGGCAGGTTGGTTGGATATGGATGAAAATCGGGCCGACAAAGATCTCCTGGCATTTTTGAGGTGGGTCGGGACTAAAAACTTTGCCATCGCCACCCACAGAGACCATCTATAGGTTAGAACTTAAACCCCTGAGACATGGTAAAACATCGGATATTTTCCATTATTTTCCAACATGTTCAGACAAGTCCATTCTGGCCACTAGAAAAATCTTAGAACCCTGGCCGCTTGACCGACGCGAAAGGCATCGTCCTTGGGTCGGCTTGAGAAAGACGATCTTTTTTACGCTGCCTGGTCAGCCAAGGGGGCTTAACCTGTGGTGTTTTGTAGCATTTTGTAGCTATCCAAGGGCTTTTCTGCCAAGATATCCATTCACCTCTGAAAATGTTCAGACACGCGCGCACAACTCAAAAATGGATTTGTGTGAAGGGGTACCTCGGTTCACCCATTATACTATACATAGATTATCTATGTCTATCTTCGTTCTCCCGAACTTCAAATTGCAATTTGTGGGTCCCATTTTAAGACAATTATACCATATGAGCCATGAAAAAATACAGTACCCCTATCCCACCTCCTTATACTTATACTGGTTCGCTACTATATTTCCTTATACTAGTTAACTAGTATATATTCCTATAATGGGCTCTAATAATCCCCAATAGGCCAGCTAGTAACTAACCTCAAAGGTGACTTCGAGTGTAAAACAACCACGACAGGTGCTGCATCGAGCCTCTCAGATGACGAAGTTTGGGAGAGCGCGCGCTGAGAGGAGCGGGAGATCTGGAGTTGATTCGAGCGAACAGACGAGCTACGCGTGGCCTACAAGGGAGACCATCACCCGGGCAGTCAAGTCATTGGGGTACTGTTTTGGACCAGTCATTCTGACTGCAAAAAAAAAAAAACGCCTTAGACGCCGTGAAGCAACAGTGTTTGGGCGAGAAAAAACGCCATAAGATACATCAATATGCCGATCATTTGGGGACAAATTTTAGATGCCAACAATCTGGAGACCCGCATCCAGCAAATCATTCTCGGGTGCAGCGGAGTCCCAGAAGCAGGTAGTGAAGCTGTTGAGACTTAAAGTCGTTGATTGTTGTTGTCAAGTCATCAGCCAAAAAAAATGGATAGTTTGACCATCGATCCAACGGAAGAGGATGGTTTCATCACGTTACTATCCTGTAAACTAATGTAGATATGGAGGGCCTACCATGAATTTAGATCATGTCCCTACGGAAACCATTGTTTTTCCACATCTACGTTTGTTTTTTCGGTGGAACCCTACAATTGGGTCGATGTAAGGTGGGCTCCCAATGGTCTCCCATGTTCCCACTGCTGCCCTCATCATTGCCATTCTCATCTCCCACCGAGCCAAGAACATCCCTTTGGGTGTGTCAAAAAATGGTGCCTATACCTCTCAGCCCCCCGATAACTATTGTTTGCCGTGTTTAGTGAGAAAAATGTGGCTACTCACAGAATTGCTGTGTAGGAGAAAAAGTCTTGAGACCTGTACAAGAAGACTTCTACTTCACACTGCTGCATTGCCTTTTGATGTTTGAAACATTCTTCGAAACTGATTGAAACCCTAACCCAGAACTTGGCATGTTTGATCTTTGCCCTCGCACCTCTGGATTTGGGCAGTCCTTACTCTGGGTGCAATTGACCGCTGGAGGCACTCTTCGCATGAAAGTGCTTTTCATGGTGCTCACCCCGTGTGTACATGGTCACATATTTTAGAATTTTAGTCACATTGACACACTAATCTCCAAATAATCCCGGCAAGAGACCCCAAACAGTGTGTAGCTAGGATTCTAAAGAGCAAGGCGGAAAGGACCTAACATCATCAGTGGCTGCAGGCTAGCAGGAACAGAGCGACCCTAGTAGTGAAAAGAAGAGATACCAGGTAAGATTCTGCAAGTTCCCTTTGTGAAGATCTCTGTAGAAGATCGTGCGCAAGATCTCCTTGAGAGGTTCTCTGTAGAAGCTGCTGTGCAAGATCCCTGTGCAAGGCTATCTGTACAAGATGTCTATACGAGATCTCCACAGAAGATCTTTGTAAGGGATCTCAAAGTAAAATCTCTGTTGAAGCTATCTATAAATGATCTCCGAGCAAGACCTCTGCTCCCTTCACCAGGTCTCTGTACAAGATCTCCATAAGAGGTCTACTGGCAAGATCTCTGTACAAGATCTCTATAAGAGCTCTCTCTGCACATATCTCTTGAAGAGGTCTCTTGGCAAGACATCTGGCCAAGATATCTATACGAGATCTTTCGGCAAGATCGCTTTACGAGATCTCTGTACAAGCTCTCTGTAAAAGCCCTCTTGGCAAGATGTATGTAAGAGACCTCTTGGCAAGATGTCTGCAACAGATCTCCATGCACTGTCTCTGCGCAAGGTCTGCAGAAGAGGTGTCCTGGCAAGATCTCTGTACAAGAGCTCTATAAGAGGTCTCTTGGCAAGATCTCTGCAAGGGGCGTCTTGGCAAGATCTCAGCAGATCTCTATGCAATGTCTCTGTGCAAGATCTCTTTATGAAATCTCCTATACAAGCTCTCTAGAAGAGTTCTCTTGGCAAAAATTATGTAAGAGACCTATTGGCAAGATCTCTGCAACAGATCTCTATGACTCTATGCGATGTCTCTGCACAAGATCTCCAAAAGAGGGGTCCTGGCAATATCTCTGTGCAAGATCTCTACAAGATGTCGCTTGGCAAGACTTTAAGAGATTGCCACAGAAGATCTTTGTGAGGGACCTCAGAGCAAGATCTCTGTTCAAGCTCTTGTAGAAGATCTCTGAGGAAGATCGCTGCTCTCTTCACCAGGTCCCTGTACAAGATCTCTATAAGAGGTCTCCTGGCAAGATCTCTGAACAAGATCTTGCATAAAAGGTCTCTTGGCAAGATCTCTATACAAGCTCCGGATAAGTCCGATAAGTAGTCTCTTGGCAAGATTTCTGTTTGAGATGTCTCGTTTTGTTCCAGCCTGTGCAGTCGAAATGCACATTAGACATGGACATTTCACAAGAGCCGTCTTGTGTGGAAATTTACAAGAAAAGTGCCGAACGCTAATCCGGCGACACCCTTTTTGTGCGAGCCTGCACGGACATTTCACAAGAGCCATTTCGTTGAAATGCCGGACGCTAATCTCGGGGCCGCTGTTTTGTGCCAGCCTGCGCAGTCGAAATGCACATGAACATGTCACAAGAGCCATTTTGTGTGGAAATTTACAGAGAAAATGCCGGACGCGACGGATATACCGTCTTGATTAAACACCGGGCCTTAACACCTACCGTAAGCACCCCTCAGTGTGGCAACACTGTTTAGGGAAAAAGAGGGACAGAGAGAGAGAGAGAGAAATCAGTCACATTGACCCATTAATCTCTAAAAAAGGGAGATAGAGAGAGAGAGAGAGAAAAAAAAAACAAAAAGCTAATCACGGCCACAATAGTCAAAAATCACTTTCTCTACATGTCCTTTTCCGATCAAAAAACATGTTTCAGATTCCAGAGTTCAGTATTTTTAGCTCAGTTTCCAAGGAAGTGAAGTTGCAGGCACTTCTGGCAGTCCGAGGCCAAGCGGGTGGCCCTGCATGGCAAGTGGGCCATGCTCTATGGCAAGGAACCACCCCAAGCGAGATCTGGCCCTTGGCACCTTTGGCACCCCTTGGCCAGGCCCCCGGTGAAGCATCGGGCGCAACGCGTGTTGCACCGCAGCCCATGGCGCGACAATTTGTTTTGTGCAACTGGAGCCAAAGAATAAACCTCAGCAAACAAGGCTATCAAACATATTTCAGATGGGTCAGTTGTGGTCAGTACTCATCACTTCTAAACTTTGGTTCTTGGTTGAGAGATGGGTAGAATGGTGTCGTCTTGATTCGGTTTGCCTCTGGTCAATCATCATGTTCCCAAGTGGGGATCTACACTATGATGAAAAATATTGATATATTTGGGTGTTTTTAAAAAGGGAGATCCCCAAGTCACCATGGGTGTCAATACTAAACTGGTCTAATGACTTGGATGGTGTGGGGGTAGCCCCATCTTGGGAAACCTCCATATCCTTTTAAACAACAACCACCAAAGTGTCGAGCATGGAACCTGAAGCGGCTCCAACAATGACTCAACCCAACAGCATGATGGACGCTGCCGATGGCCGCTCAGCCGCTGTGTCTGAAAATAATGCGTACCCCAATTTTGCGCCATGTTGTATCAAATTTTGGCAGTATACCCATCCTCTCTGGGCCTGGTCTTGGGTGAAAGTCGACCACTCTCCGCCACCAGCGCAAGAATGGGGGCACGGAAACTCCTCGGCGGCTAAACTGCTGGGACTCTCCCCTGAGACCTCCAAAGGGCATCTGAAAAATCCGTATAAATATGGTGACAGCCCCAATAAATCGTGATTTTACCCAAATACAGTAAGCTTCGGTGGTATCCCCAACAGCCGCAACGTGTCATTTTTACAAATCTTTCCTGCACCAAACTCTCCCAGACCTTCTCCGGAACCTTCTCTCTGAAACCCTGTTGAACCTGACCTGGCTCTGCACCAAAGCCTCCCAGACTTTCTCCGGAACCCTCTCCGGAACCCTGTTGAACGTGATGTGGCTCTGCGCCAAAGTCTCCCACACCGGGTTGTGTTGAACCTGACGTGGCTCTGCACCCAAGCCTCCCAGACCTTCTCTGGAACCTTGTTGAACCTGACCCGGCGTCTGCACCAAAGCCTCCCGGAACCTTCTCCTGACCCGGCGCCTGCAGCGGGCTGAAGACCCCATTAGCTTACGCTGTTGGGGAAAAAACTCAGCTACTATCCCCAACAGCTTGAAAGCTTCTGCGTGTTTGCCATAAAAGGTGCTTATGCCACGTAAGAACCCTTTCGAATTTCACAAAGCATCTGCACGAGAACCCTCCGGAACCTCATCAGGTAGCTGCACCGGAAACTTCCGGAACCCCACCAACTACCTGCACCAAAACCCTCTAGAACCTAACCAAGTATCTGCACCATAGCCCTCCGGAACCTCACCGACTACCTGCACCGGAAACTTCCGGAACCTCACAAGGTATCTGCACCGGAACCCTCCGGAACCTCACAAGGTATCTGTACCAGGACCCTCCGGAATCGCACAGAACCCCTCCGGAGCCTCCGGAACCTCACGACGTATCTGCACGGAACCCTTAGCCTTAGGAAACAGGTGAAAGAAGGTGTCCGGTCTTCCAGAGTAGGCAAGAAATATGCTGTTGTTGAAGTCTTCTGTCCGCCACGCTTTGTGCCGGATGTTAAGAAGCTGGGGCTCAAGGGACTTTCCGTTGACACGTGCACTGGATGGGATCTCAATAAAACCAAGAGTCAGGAGTGGGTCTTGAAGGAACTTAAGGATAATCCACCAGAACTATTAGTAGTTTGCCCTCCTTGCACTGATGCCGGTGGTTGGTTTCATTTGAACTCCAAACGCATGCCAGCTCATGATGTTCTCAGAAGAAAGCTTATCCTCAAAAGACCGAAAGCCTTCTCTAAAAAGCTCATGCAGCAACAGATAGATGCCGGTGGTAGGGTTTTGTTTGAGCATCCGAGTCCATCCTGCTAACCCCCCCTTCTCCCAGTTTTGTATGTTTTTACTTTTGGGAGTGTTAATGCCACAGCATCCAGCAGGGTATCAGCATTGCAGTGATCCTGGCCATTTGGCCCAATCATATCCAGGAACCTTTACCAGAGTCGCGGTTGCTATGGTGTGACAAAGTGTCCGTTTGTGGGACCAGGAGGTCGTTGCAAGGTTCAGGAGAACCCCATAGGTTTGCTGCCAACAACATATATATATATATATACACCATGTATATATGATTGGGATTGATTGGTAGTCTCTGTGCTAAAACCACCTGACTTCATTTTTTTTTTGGGAAGTTGCCGGGCCACCTCTCCAGCTGGTGCATCACATCCGCCACGGTGTGATGAGGCTCCACCTGCAGGTCCACCAAGTTTTCTGGGATGTTCTGGGATTTTCTGGGATTTTCTTGGGCCTTTATGGGCCTTGAAGTGGGATGTTGTAAAAGTGTGGTTGGGGGGTAAAAGTTGGCTTATTGCATGGCTTCCTTTTTAAACTAGTTAGATTCGGGGTGCTTGATCTAAAGGAATTGGTCCACCAAACAGCAAGACTTATAGTTGATTTATGATGAATAAGTTTATTTTAGAACTGTTGGATGTTGGACGTATGGAGGAAATCTTCGCACTAGTTCAATGGGTTGTTGAACTAACATACCACCGGGGGGGGCCCTCCTGAGTTGACTAATTTCAGGGCTGATCTTAGTGGCTTCCCATAGTGAGATCCAATACATTGCGGGTTTCCATCGGATGTTATTTAATAGCTGAGGTTGGAGTGAAGGGATCAGTGAAAGCTACAAAATGGTCAAATTGGATTACTACTGGGTCTGCCAAATTAGAGGCCTCCACGGAGATATCCTTTAGCAATCCAGGTCTGGAACTTCCCCCCATCAGAATGTCCCTGAAAAAATTGGGTGATTTCCCACAAAATGACACTCCCGAATGAAGATAGACCCTGCCAAACAGGGCTTCGAAGTCTACATTCAATGGTCTTTTTCATGGCCTATGTTACTTTGGAGTAGGATTTCCTATTATATACCCTCTTTGATTCCCAGAGGTTTTCCCCTGTGGGACTGGTTCCTGGTCGCTGAAATGAGGCGCAAAAAAAACTGGGCGTTGAGGAGATCATCTTCCGAACCACTTCCCAAAACAAATTCGGAGGGATTCATCACAAACTTCGCGATGACAAAAACCTTTACTCAAATGTCATACGGGATGGCTTAAAATCATTTAAAATCTATGATACCCCCATATAAACCATTTTTTTCAGAGGGTTGACAAGTTGACCCCTCCCAAATTATAAGGGAAATTGCAACAGGGATCTATGATTGTTGAGGAGATCATCTTCCGAACCACTTCCCAAAACAAATTCGGAGGGATTCATCACAACTTCGCGCTAACAAAAACCTTTACTCAAATGTCATATGGGATGGCTTAAAATCATTTAAAATCTATGATACCCCCATATAAACCATTTTCTTCAGAGGGTTGACAAGTTGACGCCTCCCAAATTATAAGGGAAATTCCAACAGGGATCTATGATTGTTGAGGAGATCATCTTCCGAACCACTTCCCAAAACAAATTCGGAGGGATTCATCACAACTTCGCGCTAACAAAAACCTTTACTCAAATGTCATATGGGATGGCTTAAAATCATTTAAAATCTATGATACCCCCATATAAACCATTTTCTTCAGAGGGTTGACAAGTTGACCCCTCCCAAATTATAAGGGAAATTCCAACAGGGATCTATGATTGTTGAGGAGATCATCTTCCGAACCACTTCCCAAAACAAATTCGGAGGGATTCATCACAACTTCGCGCTAACAAAAACCTTTACTCAAATGTCATATGGGATGGCTTAAAATCATTTAAAATCTATGATACCCCCATATAAACCATTTTCTTCAGAGGGTTGACAAGTTGACGCCTCCCAAATTATAAGGGAAATTCCAACAGGGATCTATGATTGTTGAGGAGATCATCTTCCGAACCACTTCCCAAAACAAATTCGGAGGGATTCATCACAACTTCGCGCTAACAAAAACCTTTACTCAAATGTCATATGGGATGGCTTAAAATCATTTAAAATCCATGATACCCCCATATAAACCATTTTCTTCAGAGGGTTGACAAGTTGACGCCTCCCAAATTATAAGGGAAATTCCAACAGGGATCTATGATTGTTGAGGAGATCATCTTCCGAACCACTTCCCAAAACAAATTCGGAGGGATTCATCACAACTTCGCGCTAACAAAAACCTTTACTCAAATGTCATATGGGATGGCTTAAAATCATTTAAAATCTATGATACCCCCATATAAACCATTTTCTTCAGAGGGTTGACAAGTTGACGCCTCCCAAATTATAAGGGAAATTCCAACAGGGATCTATGATTGTTGAGGAGATCATCTTCCGAACCACTTCCCAAAACAAATTCGGAGGGATTCATCACAACTTCGCGCTAACAAAAACCTTTACTCAAATGTCATATGGGATGGCTTAAAATCATTTAAAATCTATGATACCCCCATATAAACCATTTTCTTCAGAGGGTTGACAAGTTGACGCCTCCCAAATTATAAGGGAAATTCCAACAGGGATCTATGATTGTTGAGGAGATCATCTTCCGAACCACTTCCCAAAACAAATTCGGAGGGATTCATCACAACTTCGCGCTAACAAAAACCTTTACTCAAATGTCATATGGGATGGCTTAAAATCATTTAAAATCTATGATACCCCCATATAAACCATTTTCTTCAGAGGGTTGACAAGTTGACGCCTCCCAAATTATAAGGGAAATTCCAACAGGGATCTATGATTGTTGAGGAGATCATCTTCCGAACCACTTCCCAAAACAAATTCGGAGGGATTCATCACAACTTCGCGCTAACAAAAACCTTTACTCAAATGTCATATGGGATGGCTTAAAATCATTTAAAATCCATGATACCCCCATATAAACCATTTTCTTCAGAGGGTTGACAAGTTGACCCCTCCCAAATTATAAGGGAAATTCCAACAGGGATCTATGATTGTTGAGGAGATCATCTTCCGAACCACTTCCCAAAACAAATTCGGAGGGATTCATCACAACTTCGCGCTAACAAAAACCTTTACTCAAATGTCATATGGGATGGCTTAAAATCATTTAAAATCTATGATGCCCCCATATAAACCATTTTCTTCAGAGGGTTGACAAGTTGACGCCTCCCAAATTATAAGGGAAATTCCAGCAGGGATCTATGATTGTTGAGGAGATCATCTTCCGAACCACTTCCCAAAACAAATTCGGAGGGATTCATCACAACTTCGCGCTAACATAAACCTTTACTCAAATGTCATATGGGATGGCTTAAAATCATTTAAAATCCATGATACCCCCATATAAACCATTTTCTTCAGAGGGTTGACAAGTTGACCCCTCCCAAATTATAAGGGAAATTCCAACAGGGATCTATGATTGTTGAGGAGATCATCTTCCGAACCACTTCCCAAAACAAATTCGGAGGGATTCATCACAACTTCGCGCTAACAAAAACCTTTACTCAAATGTCATATGGGATGGCTTAAAATCATTTAAAATCTATGATACCCCCATATAAACCATTTTCTTCAGAGGGTTGACAAGTTGACGCCTCCCAAATTATAAGGGAAATTCCAACAGGGATCTATGATTGTTGAGGAGATCATCTTCCGAACCACTTCCCAAAACAAATTCGGAGGGATTCATCACAACTTCGCGCTAACAAAAACCTTTACTCAAATGTCATATGGGATGGCTTAAAATCATTTAAAATCTATGATACCCCCATATAAACCATTTTCTTCAGAGGCTTGACAAGTTGACGCCTCCCAAATTATAAGGGAAATTCCAACAGGGATCTGTGATACATTACCATCTTTGGGAGTTCATCCATAAATCCCCAAGGATTTTGGACCAAAATCCGCCTTCAAGGTGATGCTTTCGCCGCTGAGCTGGGCAGCGCAAAGTTCCAGCGCCATGGATTGCGGCCAACCAAATCAGGGGGGTACTCCACGAAATGTTCTTAACAAGAACAGTGCTATTACATAGCTGGTTGCTGGCTTTTATATCTTTGGATGGTTTACATATAATGGTTTCAATATATATATATATATTTATATATATATATATCTGGTTGGTGGTTGGTTTCAACACTCCTCTGAAAAATATGATGAAAGTCAGTTGGGATGATGACATTCCCAACTGAATGGAAAAATAAAAATCATGTTCCGAAAAACCAACCAGTGACAATAATTCTGGGATGGTCGGACCAAAATGAAATGATGAACGAAAGTTCACTGGTTCATCGATCAATATGTTCGATGCTTTCAAGGCATCTACACTCCCTAAACTAAACATGAAACCTGAAAATCACAAAATCTGAGTGCGGAAAATGACCTCAAAACATCATGCGTCTTCCCCTTTCACCATCAGAGCATCGCCATGAAAAGTAGCCCTATCACAGCGCATGATAGGATTTGATAGGTATCCTTTCTAAGGCTTAAGATCATCCCCAATGAAACTGGTCCCTCAGAACAATCCACCAGCCATCAATGCAGGGGCTCAGCTTCCAGGCCCGATTTCTGAGATAATAGCTAGGTGAAATACGGCGTTATCGCGCATTTGGGGGGGGATTGTAGCCTGGAAGAACTTTCAAGAAGTGGTTCATGATAGGATTTAGCCTCTAACTCTGGTGGTAAAAAAAAACAGGTTGCAAAAATCAGAATATCGAATTCATCAATGAGCTATTTTCTATGTAAAATTACCATAGGGTAGTCAGCTTTTTCTACTGATATGATTTGGAAAGTGACTATGATCTGTTTGAAGGACTAAGTCATCCAGGAGAAATAATTTTTGGCTGCAGCCCACGATCCATTGTTTTAGCTGGACATGAACCATGACATCCACATACTTCCCCATATGTTCCCTTCTGTATATATGTGTACAACCTACATGTCTGCGCCATCTTTGGGGTAAATCCATATCCATGATGGCCAGATCTGCCGAAAATCATCTCCCAGACCCCAGTGAACTGTGGGCGGAGTTATCCTCCATTGTAGCCATGGAGCTTTCGTTTGGATTTTCCAGCCATGGTGACCAAAAGGGGTAGCTGGCGGGATGCTCATCTTTAGTTCATTGCCCCTCGTCTAGAATTGAGAAGATTCCACCCAATGAGAGCCCCTCAAATTTCGTGGCCATGAGCTTGGTTGGACAATCATCCGTGGGCGTCCAGGACGATTTTGGACCGCATCTGCAGAGCAAAAAGAAAGTCATTCCTATTATATCCTAATATCATATATCCATATATATATAATTATATATATACATATAATATATATATCTTGATATTGGTAGCTGAAAGCTCCTTTTCTTGGATAAATACACAACGGCCAACCGAGGTCGCTGACCGGTTGGTCGCCAACATCGGCAGAGCACCTGTCAAAGCGAAAATTAAAGCTATTTCGCCAACAAACCATGCATGATTTATATATCATATAGGCATATGTGTCATGAGTATGTGTATGTATTTACGTCTATATTTATATATAATTATATATATATACATTATCATACATTTATATATATACACAGATTTGCTGTAATGCAAAGCAAAACATAGCAACGCGAAGCAAAGCAGCGTTTGTACACATTTATGTATCATACATCAAAAACGAAAAAGAAAAGAAGAGAAAGAGGAGGAGGTGCATACTAACCAACAACAATGGGTATAATCGGCAGGGGAATGATGGTGGTGGGGTTAAAACCTTTGATTTTCCATAAGGAAATGAGCATCCATTGCTGCCAGCTATTTCGAGGGGACCGTTTCCGGCTTCATGGATCATGATCCCCATGATCAGGATTGAACATCAACCATCACTTAACCATTATTTATCAATAATATGTTTGTGTCCATGGTTAAAACCCATGACATACATATACATATACATATACATATACATATATATATATATATGGTCACGGCCCGCTCTAGGTCCTACCTTTTGATATCTCAATGAAATAACTTAACTCAATGAGTACCTGTTCATGGATATAACTGTGCAGAAACACTGCAAAATACAGTATACAAAATTGCATATTTAATACTCAAACAATAAATGTAATCTGAAGGGGTAAAAAACAAATGCAAAACAAAATCGTGGACTGAATTGTTGCCAAATTTTAGTTCAAAAGAGGGGACATGAAAAACCTAAAGAAAACCAAAAACACTGAAAACAAAACATGTTGAGACTCCGTATGGGAAGGCTGCATGGAGAAAATTTTTAAAAATAATTAACTAAAAAAAAAAAACATATATATATATATATACACAATTTTTTGAGACTCTCGTGGCTGGACCGCCATCCCCAAGACCCTTAGAAAATGTGTTTGTGTTTTTTTGGTGTTCTCGATGTTTTTTTTGGTGTTCTCCTTGGGGCAATCTCCAAAAACAAAAAAAAACTGAGAAAACAATATGAGAGGTAAATCATCGAACTAAATGGGCCATGGTTTCCATGGCTATGTAACAAACTACAGGAGGGTACCGGGTATATCCCATGATATTCCTGGTTGGTGATCCGATTTCATACATCTATGTATATATTTATATTTATGTTCATTAATGGAAGTTTCCTAAATTTACTGGTGCTTAGTAGGGCATTTTCGGGAATGATCCACTGGCTAACTATCAATAATCATCCCAGCAAACCTCATTCCCATCCATTCCCTACGTTTAGCACCAGTGGTGACGATCCCCCGTCGGCTCACCTCCACTGGGCCGGGAGTTGAGGGCAAGGCCCAAGTGCCGTAACCTCGGCCGGAGACCGGGTAACCTTTGTGGTTGTCAAATGCATAAAGGTTTGAATTGGTTTTTGACATGATATAAACGCACATAAATTATATACATCTACATATTGTATGTATGTATGTATGTATGCATGCATGTATGTATATACATATATATGTACATATTTATGTATATGTATATTTAGACATATGTATATAGATATGTATATATATATATATTTAAATATACATATATAAATATATACATATCTATATACATATTTAAATATATGTACATATATGTATAATTACATATGTATATATGTATATAGAATATGTATATGTATATATATA
>CAMXCT020002458.1:270000-350000 GCA_947184155.2 Cladocopium goreaui | reverse complement strand
CCTCAGTGCGCGTGCATCTCATCAGCCGTGAAGTCGGAGTGGGCCGCTCCCATCAGTTTGCGCAGGATCTCCACCTCCTGAGGGAGGCAGGGTCAAGGGGATAGGCCCTTTGGGTCCAGCAAACCTTGGGGGAAGTTTTTAGGTGATAAAAATGATCGCTTCCTGATGTAGAATAGTATAACTAATAGTTGGATTTATGACAGAGATATTGTATAGAAGTAGTTGGATGGGCCAAACACAATGCAGGGGAGACAATTTTTAGAGGAAAACGGTGGTTTTACCATCATTGCTGGAATCCTTGCCATAGTTTTCCTGTAATCCTTCCCTTGAACCGATTCGGGGAGGATTTTCCCAATGTGGGATGAATCAACTGGAAAATCGACCATCTTTTCCCATGAAAAAATGAGGTGGTTTCTGTACCATCTGTGCCAATTCTATGAATCCATCAGCCAGAAATTCAATTCAAAATATGGCTGTGGGTTTCCAGATTTTTCTCAACCTCAATGAGGACATATCGAAAAATACTGGGGTAGTAGACCGTTGGGTCAAAAGCCACACGGGCACAGCAACCACAAGGACAGGGATAGCTTCAAGTCCAGCAAACAAATCTGCAGTTTAGCTGGTGAACAAACCAGATGTTTCGCTTTGTTTATGGACTTGTGAGGTTTTTAGAAAGCTGGTGACATACCTATCTCATAATATTTCACAAGATTCGCAAAAAGACTTCAGGAGGGATCATGTTGTTTTCTTCCATGTACATCATGTACATGGATGATGATGTCATTGGAAGTTTGACCAAACTTATGACCTAGATGGATGTCTATTACCCCGATCTTGAGCAACACCGATCTGACTTCTCTAGCTCCACGGGCATTGACAACTTTCGTTTGGAATCCACGGGCTGAACACCGAAGTTCTGGAACGTTGCGGGAGTCGTGTTGCTAGTTGCATCCCAACAATTCTTGGGTGCTCCCAGCGCCCCAGGATCCCCCAGGTACCACTGAAATGTCGTAAATACATGGCCAAAATGAACCATTTCCCCTTGTGGATACCATTGACCTATACCCGTGACGATGGTCCCTGGCCAGCCCCATCCCACCTTGAGTTTCTCCTCGGGGGCCTCTGTTGGGATCTGTAAAACATCGTGGGCGACCATATGGCGCAAGGGGCGAATGGATTTCTTGATAGGGAATATGACTAGAAAAACTCCCCTGGATTTGAAGTGTACGAGATGTTCAGATCTAAATGTTGATTTAGGTAATGTGGTCAAATTACATGGAATAGTTATGGGTCATCCATCCCATGACATGGGAATGGGAGGATGACCATCCTCCAATATGGGCAATCTAGCCAAATTTTGACGATGGCACATGTGGTATACATATGGTATACCATTGAAGCACTAACAAACAAAGTGTATGGCTTAACACAATCCAGATTTTAAGCTGGGGAGTCTGTCCGCTGAAGTTCTTCCACATGTGCTAGCAAGAATTGCCCTGACATTACCCCGATGTGTGCAACAAGAAATGCAAGAAATGCCATAAGTGAAAAGTGTTGAGGGAGGGATCACGTGCGCCCCAGCATTGTTTTTACGGCATGACTAGCTACAGCTAAGTTGCCAGGTTGGGGGTTGATACCTGATAGTCAAGCTATGAATCGCAGTTCCCTCAGCTCAGTAGTTTGTTGGTCAAACTGTGCGGTCTTTTTCTCTGCAAGTGCCAAACATATGTATGTATGTGTGTATGTGTGTATGTGTGTATGTATGTATGTATGTATGTATGTATGTATGTATGTATGTATGTATGTATGTATGTATGTATGTATGTATGTATGTATGTATGTATGTATGTATGTATGTATGTATGTATGTATGTATGTATGTATGTATGTATGTATGTATGTATGTATGTATGTATGTATGTATGTATGTATGTATGTATGTATGTATGTATGTATGTATGTATGTATGTATGTATGTATGTATGTATGTATGTATGTATGTATGTATGTATGTATGTATGTATGTATGTATGTATGTATGTATGTATGTATGTATGTATGTGGGTATGTGGATGTTTTCCGGCCGCAGAGTGGTCTCGTGCTGGGTGCATATATATATATATATATGTATATTCTATGTATGTATATTCTATGTATGTATTTCTATGTATGTATATTCTATGTATGTATATTCTATGTATATATGTATGTTCTGTGTGTGTTCTGTGTGTGTGTTCTGTGTGTGTATATTCTGTGTGTGTGTGTTCTGTGTGTGTGTATTCTATGTGTATATTGTGTTCCATGTGTATATATATATATTCTATGTATATATCTATAATATATATATATATATTCTATGTATATATCTATAATATATATATATATATATTCTATGTATATATATATATATGTGTATTTTTTATATATACATGTTTGTGTGTGTGTTATTATATTGTACTACATTATGTTTTATTGGGTCATATTGAATTATAGTGTACTCTATTGTAGTATATCATATTATGTTGTATTACAGTAGATTATATTGAATTATATTGTATTGTACTATATCATATTAGATCATATTACAGTATGTTCTATCATATCATATTATATACATTATGCATTATACATTATACATTATACATTATACATACAGTAATACATAATACATAATACATAATACACCTATTTGGGTATGGCTCCAAACTCGGATGCCAATTGACCCACAACCAGTTTCTTTCCCATCGCCATAGGTCGCCACTCTCGGTCCCCGGGCCTTGAAATCATTGCCTCAGGGAAACCCGACAGATCCCGAGTGATCGGGGAGTAGCCTATCAGTTCATAGGGGTAGCCTCCGGTTGATAGTTGGTTCATAATGTCATAGTGGTTACCCTCTGGTAAACAGCCACATAACTATGGAAAATCACCATTTTTAATGGGTAAATCCACTATTAATTTCTATGGCCATTTTCAATAGCTTTTTGTATGTTTACCAGAGGGTAATGATGTTGAACCCTCAATCAGCTTCATGACTAGCTGCGAAAACCAGCGACTCGACCAAACATGGGAGATGTATGGGATACACATGATAAACTGCAAATGCATGTGAAAAGATATTTCTGTGTCCTGTTGCTACTTAGGTCCTTCCGGTCCACTTATGATTTAACTTCGATCCATTTACACTTCTGTTGCTTTTTCTATTTGTTCCATTTGTTCGTCATCAACATCTGTTCCATATTTTCCTTAGTAAAGTCATTTACACTTCCACTATTTGTCCATTTGTTCCTTGGTTTCCTGAACTATGCGAAGCCATCGACTCGATCAGCTACCCCGAATGGATCTGAATGTGCGTCCAATGATGCCATGGATCTCTGTCACGAGCATGGACGGAGTGCTGTACATCTATACATATATATACTGTACGTATATATAAATAGTGTATATACATATATATATAATAGATATAGACATATACAAGGACAGTAGTAGTACTTGCGTAAAGCAGTTTGCCAAGCTCACTATTGAATGTCATCATGACCATCTCAGGCCGGTAATTGCTCTACATACACATAGATAGATAGATGGATGGATGGATGGATGGATGGATGGATGGATAGATGGTTAGATGGATAGATGAATAGATGGATGGATGGATGGATGGATGGATGGATAGATAGATAGATAGATATAGGTAGCTAAGTCTTGATCACCCGGGCAAGACATGTTTCACCCCACCAGGGCCAACCATGGACCCACCTTCCACTGCCGGGTGTGGTGCATTTCCCCTGAGGTCTCGCACTATCCAGCATGCTTTCCTGGTCAGCTTGGAGAGCTGGGATGGCTGAGTTGCCATAATATGAAAGTCTAATGGGATCAGCATCTTTGGGGAAGAATCAAATACTGGTTGGTGGTTTCAATCCCTTTGAAAATATTAGTCAGTTGGGATGATTATTCCTGATATATGGAAAAATAAAAATGTTCCAAACCACCAGCCAGAATATCTTTGAAAGTGCCAGCCACTTCAAGATTGGGCTCCCTTTTTTTCGGGCCTCGAAATGGGCGAGCCATGCCGTGCTCCATCGTTTCGTAAGAAACCAGTGGTCTATGAATTCTCGGATCCATAGATCAATCTCAAATGAATGAATAAATGCATACCCTCTGGTTATGTTAAATAGCCATGGTATAGATGGCCCATTTATAGATGGTTTACCTATCAAAAATGGGTGGATTTTCCATGGCAAACTGTTAGTCATAACCAGAGGGTAAATTATATGGAGATATGTTTGATCCATACATACTGTGGATGGAAGAAATCCTGCACCAGTTGGTAAATGGGTTTTCCCATTATAATCCCATTATAATCCCATTATTTACAGTGTTTCATAGGTACCTAATAGTTCCCAACTGGTGCAGGATTTCTTCCATCCATACATATGTACAAAAAAAAATGGCCCCAGTGTCCCAAGAACAAATCCACGGACTCAGCCGTGTGCCCGCCTGTTCCGGCGTGTCGCGGGACAGGAGGCCGTTGTCTTGCATCAGGTCCATAACCCGTCCCAACAAACCTGTTGGGTGCTCGGTGCTGGGCGATCAACACAAAAGGGGGAAGATCGAAATATCATTAAAGGATGTTAAAGGTATAACTATAAGGATTAGTAATATGTATAAACATAAATAGTATAAATCTATATAAATCTATCATTATAGGATTGTCAGGTAGAAAAAGGCATCAAAAATTTGAAAAAGCTGAGAAGTCACCATTGAAAATGGTGAGATCGACGGCCGAAGTTCTGTGATAAAGCAAGGAGTTGTCACTTGACCATCAAAAATGATCAAACAATTGGGGCTTTGAATGGAATTTGAATGGAATTACCCACAGACCTTTGGAATTTGAATGGGATGACCGAGTACCCAATCCATCGGCGTCTCGCCTTCTTCCTCGTCATCCTTCATACGGGTGGTGTTGAGATCCTGGAGGGAAGGCATCATCGATGCCACTATCCAAGGCCTTTCAACTTGTTGCTGCTGTTGTGGGCCATGCTTGTTTTGAGCTAAACTTAAGATACCAGGAAACCAGAAATTGAAGTGGCGCTGAAATGGTAAAATGGAGCAGGTTTGGTCGGGATTTTTCATGGTGGAAGCTACTCAGAACTGTGTACCCAGCGAAATGTCGGGTTTTGTCTGGACCGACACATCGAATTTGTGGACGCTCGGGCGCTTCCGAAATCGCAAACCCTCTTTTCGCAACCAACCACCAAGTTAAAAATTAAAACATGTCGCAAAATGTGTTCAGATGGTCTTTCTAAAGAAAACGCGACTTTTATACACATTTCTGGTATCACATGTATCACTTTTTGTAGAGGCTTCGTCGGCAGGTGCCCTATCCCCAGGTGCCCGGACCATGTAGGGTCGCAAGACCGTGGTCAGGTCCGGCTGCTGCCCATTGAAGCGAGAACGCCACCTCGAGAGCTGGGTGAATCTTTGCTGCGAGCTCGATGATTTACCAAAACATGATCTGGTGGTTGAGCCTACCCCTCTGAAAAATATGAAAGTCAATGGGGTTGGGATTATCCCATATATGAAATGGAAAATAAAAAATGTTCCAAACCACCAACCAGTGATTGTCCATAGCTAGATGAATTTACCAAAGGGTGACCAATTTGTTGTTCTACGATTTTTTCTTCTGATCAAGTTCCTTGAGAATCTGGTGACGCTAATGATTGACCCCCGCACAGGTGACTGATTTAATCCTATAAAATGACCAGATTGGTGCCCCACGCACATCTGGTTTGGCGGTTTCAACCCGTTTGAAAAATATTAGTCAGTTGGGATGATTGTTCCCAATATGATGGGAGAAATCAAAAAATGTTCCAAACCACCAACCAGACATGGTCGCTAGATCCATTTGGGTTTTTTCTGAAAGAAACGGGGGAACCTGTACTACCTCACTATCGACACAGTGAATTTTCATGTGGATGGTGGTCTCAAATCTCATAAAATCCCAGTTTCAGTTCCAGTTCCTCCCCCCATTAGATCAGCCGTGCTGAAAGGCCCTACTTGAAAGGCGACGAACAATCATCGTCTCACGACCCATGTTTATTCAAAGTTGAAAAGACTTAGTGGAATGCATATTTAGATAAAGAAAAAATCCATGGACGCAGGAGAGTGATCTAGAAACTGTATATGTTCCACAGTATATTTGTTGGTTTAATGAAGGATACTGTATATGACTCAAATGGGCCACAACTCTGGTAACTGAAATACCCCAATGAACATCCCATGCCCCGAATGTTACGTCAGTCCGTCAACCCCATTTCCTGGAGTTGCAACAAGCTTATGACTCCCAGTGAGACTCATGCACCTACGGACCAAGAACAAGGGCGCAACAACCCCAATGGTCAGCATTTTCTCCATCATTTTCCCCATTTGATGGCCAGCAATTCAGGGGAAAAATCTACCGTTTTCGGACTACACACATATCATTCGGCGAAAAGACCCCAATGAAAACCATCCGCTCATACCTCGAGGCCAAACCGGGTCTCCCGGCAGCAAGTACAACTGACTTCTGGGATTTGGCCGCTTCGGTATGCAGCCGCACTTGTCCTGCCGAATGCCCAATCTTTGTGGTCGATATCTTCCCCCGATGGGGATTTCTCCCGCACTATATACCCTCTGGTTATTTAACATAGCCATGGAAAATCACCATTTTTAATAGGTAAACCATCTATAGGCCATTTTCCATGGCTATGTTAAATAACCAGAGGGTAATTGGTATAATCACTTCCCACTCTAAAAAGAAAAAACGCCAATCAGGTGACCCAAAATGAATTTCCACCAGGGTTTCATTTTGGGGGGTCAAAGAGTTTGAGCGGTTTGAACATGTCAGCAAGAATTTATGGGTTACCCAACTTTGACTGGGTATCTCTTCTAATCTGTTCACCATCTCCATCTTCACAACGCACCTCAAAGATGATCACAGCTCCAGATTGGTTTCGACCCAACTCTATATATGTTCACCATTTAGGACCACTCAACCTATATGGGATTTCGGGGGTCCAAAGTGTGCTGCTCCAGGCTCCAACGGCCCCCAAGAACCGGCCCCAGCGATTCTGTCCCACTCCACGGTTCCACACTTCTCGTCGCAAACCATGCAGCGAGTGGTGCATGCACCTAGGGAAAACTGAAAAACGGGATCACTTGTATATCTTTTACAACTGACTCACTGTATATTATATGATAGTTGTATTACATTGTACCCTCTGGTAAACTAACATAACTATGGAAAATCACCATGTTTAATGGAAAAATCCACTATAAATGGCCATGTTCAATCGCTTTTTGTATGTTTACCAGAGGGTCATATTCTGTATCTTTCAACAATTCGGACCACGGACAAAGGGCACGTTCTGAACAGGGAGACTTGCAGCTCTTGCCAAGCCCGGCAGTGGAGCTGGGGCTTCATGGTGAGTCACTAGACAGATTGATGGATGGATTTTTGGATGAGTGGATATATGGTGTATATATAATTACATACTATATGCAATATATATATATATATGTATATATATGCGCAGACTACTCGGCCATTGGAAATATCTATCTGTTCGTATTAAATGTCCATGTCTGGGTCGATTTTATGCATGGAGGTAGGGTACCCCCCAAAATTTGATGGTCTTTGAGACCTGATTTTCCCCACTGAAATTGCCATGACTTGGGCGTCCTGACCATTTTCAAACAAAGCTATATCTGCTTGACGCTTCAGTGACACAATCATGATGGCAACTAGTTGGCAAGCCATTCATTCGTGCTGCCACCATTGATGACGAGAGTGCTTTCAGTGGGGTACCTTTTAATATTTTAACTGGCCGGACACTCCCAACTTTAAAAAAGGGTGATGTTCCATTGCCAGGTCAAATGATTGGTGCTGCAAGTTTTCGCAACTCAAAATGCTGATGAATCAAGAGATTTTGAGAAACAATCCTATTTCAGACAAATCCAAATGTGCTGGGATGCGATGCCCAGGTTCGACAAGGAAACCCCAGGCATCAGATTCTCAGAAATCATCCGTTTTGGCATTGACGAATATGATGAATCCCCCTCCAATTTTTTCATTCATCATTTATATGTTTCCACCATAAAATATTAGTGGCTACTGGGATGGTTTATGGTGGGTACCAGTTTATGAAAATTCATCATACTCATCTATTTGAGTTTAAGTGGTTTTCCACCATAAACCTTCCCAGTACCCACACATGACGTGGGATCGTTCGTGTTCAATCATCCCAGTCTCTTTGGGACCAGCCAGGCCTGGCCCATCCTGGCCCCGTTGGGTCGCCACACAACACTCGTCGATGCACGGACAAAGAACCTCCAGTCGAGCAAGGTATGAAACAAGAGGTTCCGGAGGTCAAAAATTGAAGACAACTCCTAGGTCGGTGCAAATATATATGTGTGTATATATATATATACACATAACATGTGTATGTATATGTGTATATATATATATATAGATACCCTGACCCACAGGGATAGCAATACTCTATGGGTTCGGGTATGTAGCGTTGCAGACCCTGAAGTAAATACAAAGCCAGCGTCTTTTCAGGTTTACGGTGAACGTCCTGAGGACCTGCGTTTAAGGTAACATCTCCAATGGTTGATCAGTGACTGCATGGAGGTTGAGACAAATCAACCTATCAAGTCATGCAAAGTGCAGTTGAGAGAAAGCTTTCTTACAATTACCCTTTGGTAATCCAACAGTTTGAGCCAAAAACCAGCATTTTGACCGGTAAATCATCTAGAAATGCTGGATTTCCTTAGCAAACTGTGAGATTACCAGCAGGTATACTGGTTGGTTTGAGAACAGGAATCCTCTTTCTGGGTGAGTTCATAATCTACCGGGGTTTTGGTCATTGCTTACATACTCAGGGAAAGGCGTGATTTTGCTGATACCCTCGGATAATCAAACATGGCAACGGAAAATCCCCCAATGTATAGTTGACGTTCCCATGAAACCCTCCAGTTATAGTTGGACCCTCTACTTTGTTCAAAATGCCCATGAAAGACCATCAGAAACCATGCTTCCATCTCCAATTCTTGAAAATGGTAAGAGCTACAACCTGATACAGTGATAACCGGCGATAACCGGCCCTAGCAGTCTAGCAGTTGCTGCAGTTGGGGCTGTCTAATTTCCCCATGAAACCACAGTGAAAACTCCACTAATTGATGTGATTGTTACCCATGAACAGAACAGGTCGCCGAAGAGACACATAAGGTGGTGTTCGATAGGATTTATAGTAGATATCTATGCTTAATGGGGCTTATGAAGAAAACAAACTTACAACTACAAAGGGTACCATCTTGAACCTTACTTTGAATTCGTCATTGCAGTTCGTGGTACCCATAGTTCTGACCCAGTTGAAAAAAATGGATGAACACGCTTGGGACACCTGTAATGTGGTAAACCCTACAATAAACCATTCTCTATATCACCATAAATGGGTGGTAACTATCATCCCCAAGTGATAGATTCGTGGGCTTATCATATCATATAACCAGAATTAGCAAGGGTTTTGTCCAACTATTCTTGCTGATACTTCCTGGTATAGTTAATATCAGAAAATGATAATAACAAGTATAATAGTAAGTATACCAAAATTTACTTATTGTATTTCTGATATTTGGTATAAGCCCCCAGCTCTTGTTTCTTCTCTATTACAAAGGCACAGTCAGTCAGACTTCTGTGCAATTTCGTGATTGCCCACTTGGGTGCATCGCAGAAGTCGTACTCGGGTAGTAACCAATTTGTATGGTTTATAAACCAGCCACTTATGTCAAATTATGTACATATATATAATGTGTGCCACTATATCCAGGTAAGAAGAGTCATGTATGGAATATCCTCACTTTAATGTCAAGCCCGGAAAGTCCAGCGGGTTATTCCTTCGGAGTTGAACATTATATTACATGATTATATTATATTATATTATATTATATTAGATTATATTATATTATATTATATTATGTATATATATATTATCCATTATAGTATAAACTGTATATATAAGATCCTGCAAACACTTCTGCGCATCGTTTTTGGAGGGGTTGCTACAAAAATCCTTGATCTCGCGGTCAAAGCCACCGGTGGATGCACTGGGTTTGTCCACAGAGGCGGGTCCACCTTCACCAGAGGGTAACCAAAGGTGGTGGATGTCAGCTAACCCTTGGGGTAACCATAGGATAACCAAGTTGGTTATGGATGTTAGTAGGGAACTATGAGTTGGTGAGTGTTTTTTTGGGGCCAAATTGGATCATTCCATGTCATTCTATGTCATTCTTCATGTCGCGGGAAGGGGGTCAAACTATTGGTCCAAAATGATCCAATGGATGGCAGATGACCCCCAAGGACTTGACGATGTCCGAAGGAAAATTGCGGATAGCACCCGGATAGCGATCATCCCTTTTTGGGGGATCAAAATGATGAAACTGGTGGTTTTTAGCAGAAAAATCTGGCAGAAAATCTGGCAGAAATTTTCTAAGCCATCATTCCCATCCTGGCCCATCAAATTTCAGGAAGTGGCTTTGAAAAAATAGGGGGTAACCCGGGTAACCCCTAAATCCTCTTGGTTCATTCGATCATTTTCCGCCTGGGATTCGGAAGAGAAGCTCAGCATGGCGGAATAGCAGAGGAAGGACATGGTGTTGGGAAGGGAACTGGCCTCGATGCTTTCGGTGGAAATTGGGGAGGTTAGATGAAAACTAGAACATCTACAAATAGATGTTTTAAATATATAAGCATATATTAGTATATTCAAAAGATTAAGAAGATATATTGGTATAAATGTGATATATTATATAATTATTCTGTGTATTAATGTGTATATATATATGATACATCTAGCTGAGAAACTCTGAGGGCAGTTTCTGCCGGGTTTTTCATGTCCTGGATCTTGGCAGCCCCGAGGAACATGAGGAACCCTGGAGGGGCGTGTAATAGCTTGCTATTTAAGTAGCAAATCGAAAACATGCTAGACATGAAGCGAGGATCCTTGCAGGACAGCACTGTCTCAATGCCACCGAATTCTCTTTGTCTGGAAATCTAGACCCTTTGTGAAGAATCTTGAGTTATCTAAGTTGGCAATGAAAAATCCCATCATTTACATCAAACATATGTCTACATTCATTTGGGTATGGGTCAAAATTAGGTACCCCAATAATTGGATGGTTAATACTAAACTAGACTGACATCTGTGGTCCCCTAGGTCTTCCATTTTGACCCACATCCATTTACATAGATGATGTTCCTGTATTGCTCCGTGTCCGCTGTTCCCCGGCCAGTATTGCAGCCCTGAAGTCACCACCCCTCCGGCCCTCGTCAACTTAGCCCGCAGACGTCAGTTGTGCACTTCGTCCTGGGTGGTTTAGAAGATACTTCACCATGGACAAAAGAAGAAGTGTCCTGTAAATGTTCATCCTTAAATGGCTTTTTGCATTGCTGTTTACACAGAAAAATAGGGAGTTCCCGCAAATATTCATCCAATTCTGGCACAAAAATTATGAAAAGCGCCTGGCTATGGATCAATAAACATCTGGTCAGTGTTTTCAACCAAAACTCAAAGAAAAGCCCTCTTTGCATCCATCATATCATCCGCTTGACCCGGAAGCACATCATTTTGGCCACTTTTGGATGTTCCTGTCAAGGCTAAATCACCCCTCTGGGCTGCTGTTTCGCACCTATCGGACCTATCATTGGAGACAAGCCATCTGTGAAGCACTAAGAGCCGGACAGCCATCCGCACCAACACGCGCCCCAGCACATACACGTCTTGCAGTCGAATTTCTGGCGGCTGGGAGCTTCTAGGTACTGTGGCGAGGGGCTGGGAGCTTCTACCAAGAAACAGGACTAGGACCTAACCTATGTTGGAAAATCCTGATCCCATGTTCAATGAAGAATGGTCTGCTCGAAAATGGGCTGTGCTCCAGTGCCAGGTTCGACGTTTCGGCATTGAAACTTGTGAAGTGCTCTCCGGATGACACCAGGAAATTGGCCTTGGAGCAAAAAACTAAAGAACAACTACTCACCATTAGCAAGTATGAGAAAACTGGATCCATAGATCCATAAACCGGCTAATTTTGACTAGGGGAGCGTCGCTTAAAAATGGTGCGTGTTGCAATTTAATACGGACACCCTTCGACCAACAAGACCCAGAGGACTGTCAAACCCCCATTGCCGTTGGTATTCGCAATTCTTTTGGTTGAACCCTCACTTTGGCCAGAGAATCTGTTTCTTCTGATTTTTTTGAATATGAGTCAAAATTGAGTTCTCTAGCCAAAAAACATCTGTGACACTCTAATAAGGTTGCTACTAAACCGTTTCGTTTGGCTGGTGAGCATCTTCCTCCATAAAGAGTGCGGAAAAATAAATTATGACCCTCCAGTGCACATACTAAAAGACATGAAGAATTCATCAGGAATGTTGATCATTTCCTGGTTCGAATCATAGATGCTCATGGACTCTAGGATCATGTCCTAAAAAAAAAAACTGATTTTCGGGGATTTCCCCATCATTCCCCATCTCTGGGTGCTTGCCATCAAGCATTACTAACCCCCACGCCTTGTACAAGGGCCTTTGCCAAAGGAAGACCCTGTCGCTGGTGACCACCACGTCGGTCACCGAGTTGAAGGGGCTCCTTGGTGCAGGAAAGTAACCCGGTCAGCCCGGTCAGAAAAGGATGCGGATCTTCTTTTCTGCATCTTTTTGGGTGGTTGAATTTATATGTTGATATAATTTGATACACATATAAACATATATGGAAATTTTTGGTGGGTGAATATATGATCACCCACATATAATTGATATAATTTATTGTTGTTGGGTGATCTTCGCACAATATGGAAAGCTATGGGATGGTGAGATGAAGACACCATCTGAAGCGCCCATGCGGAGATTTAAAAAAAAAACTGCTATGGATGAAGAGTTGCACTTAGAACTGGGGAGTTGCAACTTATAAACAAATGATATATTTCGATCCAGTTTATTTCAGATTATAGTCAGTTATAGTCAGTTATAGTTCATATCCTTCCCAGCTTATAATTACATATAATTACTAGCTTCTGGCGTCTAGCTTCTAAAAAAAGGTAACTGTTATCATCATTAGTTAATGTTGATTATCCATAGGGTTATATTATAATGCCATGGGCTCAAAGATTCGCTTTTGATCCACCCCAACCGAAGGCGTTTCAACAAAAATCACTGGGTCGCCCCTACGCCAACACGCCAGCCTGTGCCATGGAAAGGACCGAGTCCAAAACAGAAATCTCTTGGGATAAGCCGGGTCTTTGGACATCAGAAAAAATGTGAGTTCAAACACTTCTCCAAAATTTGGTGGGTTTGTCATCAGAACAAAGTTGCTGTGTGATTTTATATAGGGGTGCCCTTTGGGAAGAATCTCCAAGAACATGAAACACCCAGGTGTTAGATAAAAATCAAAAAAAATGGAGAGATTTACTAGCCCTGATCAAAATCCATGGCTTGTTCCGTCACTGTCATGTCCTGCCATTGGACATATTGGACGACCCATGGGTCGTGCTGCACCTCTGTACCGGACCAGTGGTACAACATCTTCTCTTCCTTGTCGCAGAGGTAGATGTCTGGGGATCGTGTTACCTGTCGGAGTTCTCCCCAGGTGTGCAGGATGGGCCTCCAGGTTATGGCCATCGGAGTTTTGGGGTTCCAAATTTGACACGGATCCCTTTTTTGATATATATATATACACACATATATGTATATATATATATACACATACATAAATATGTATATATATGTATATATATACATATATATATATATGTGTGTGTGTGTGTTCCACCATCCGGAGCGCGGTGACACGGCAGGGCTTACAACTTTGAAGAGACAATTTTGTGCGCCGAGAGGGTATATCCTTCAATAGGCAGAATACGAGGAACAAAACCAACGGATTTTTGGGGGGTCTATTTTCAGACAAAGCCAAGTGGGCTCTCATCTCCAGAACCCTTTCTTTGGTTCCCGTGTTCCACTTTGGTCGTTCAGAAAAGAGCGGCCAATTTCGAGACGAAGACAATGTGATCTAAACCATATGAAACCTATGTAACTGCTAAACCCAAGAATATGCCATACTCAATGTTTATTACTTGGGGTGCTGTGTTTCTTCGCATAAAAAAAAAAACTGGGGCTTGCACATGACTTAAAACGAAAACTGAAATCATTAAAGAGCCATTGAAGATACTGTACCCCTACCCTCCCATTATACTGACTGGCTAATAGGTATCTCAGGTATCCAGGCAATAAACCCCACTAAAACTACATTAAAAAAAAAAAACACAGTCCCTCCTGAGTTTCCACACCACATCCATCTCTTGCAGTCTGATGTCCCATACACCCGGTTGCTTAAGAAAGAGACCTGGACGTGGTGAAACAAGTGACCTGTTTTTGTTGGGAAAATCTTCACCGGAACGCCTGGTTGTCAGCCCCAACTTCATTGGGGCTTCTGCTTTCGATTGCTCCTACGAAAATATGTGTATGTGTGTCTATCTATATATATAATATATATATATATATTATGTATTTACAAGGAAAGTTTGAAATGGCTTAAATATAACATATATGATATGTTCAACACATCATGCAACTGCCATGCCTGCCATGAGTAAATGTGAAAAATGACCTGAGGGCACGAAACTGCTGGCGATGCATTCGTGATGCCGCTGGAAACACCATTGTTGTTCAAAAATTCTTTGGAAACTACCCCACAATAAATATAGAATGGAAGATACCCTCTGGTAAACTAACATAACAATGGAAAATCACCATATTATAGCTGGGAAAACTCACTATTTCTATGGGCCATTTAAGTTCAATAGCTATTTCTGTTGACATAACCCGTTTGCTATCTATCAACATCCCCCCAGTGTTACATGGAATATCCCCAACTCTCAATGTCATCATGTCAGTGTCTGCGCTGGAAAATGTCGAAAGGGACCCCGAGGTTTCCGGGACCAAAATTTCCATCGTCCCAAGCACCCCATCCCATCCAGCCACTTCACGAGGAAAATGGCCGTTGTTTAATAGGTACCCTCTGGTTATGACTAACATAGCCATGGAAAATCCCCTATAAACTGAGGTATTAATAGGAAAATCATCTATGAATGGGCTATTTTCCATGGCTATGTTAAATAACCAGAGGGTAAATCATCGAACTAAATCATGGTAATCATGGGATAAACAAAAATGATGGGATAATCATGGGATGGTTATACAACTGGAATATGAATGGAATATAATGGAATATGATACTGGTTGGTGGTTTCAACCTACCTACCCCTCTGAAAAATGATGGAATGAAAGTCAGTTGGGATGACGACATTCCCAAGTGAATGGAAAAATGGAATTCATGTTCGAAACCACCAACCAGAAATGCGCGATGTTGACCAGAGGGTATCACCAGGTGTTTCCCATCATTTGACTGGTCTTTGATGCCATTGAGCCCCCGAGGTTTTGGAGCTCCGGCCTTTCTGGACCGCATTTTCGCACTCCCGCAACACCCCCTCGCTGCAACCTGCCTTCCGAAGCCCAACAAGTTGGACCGAACAAAAAGGTGGAATGAAACCCTTGGCACATGAGGCAGACTTTGACAGATATCAACTCCAAACAGCTCATCATTTTAATATGTCAATTTTCTTTGGTGTATATGGATGAATATGCTGAGGTGGCCATGTCTGATTGGAACGGTGTTGGTCTCTTCAAAAAATCTGAAAAAAAAAAAAGAAATAGGGTTCGTTTTCTCTAGTCCTGTGTGTACGGGGTTTGTCTGAAAACAGGGTATCAAAAAATCCAACACGTTTCCCATCCAAAATCTACAGTACATCTTTTTTTGGGCAACTCCCAAATCTCTGGAGAAACCAAATGTTCGCATATTTGCTGCCAAACTCCAGTTTTGATGGTTACACCGTTACACCACTCATGTTTGGCCCAAAAAACGCCCCTTTCTGAAAGGTTTTAAACCTACTTGAACAGCCGTACATTGCGGTATCCCCCATTTCTGGGAAAATCCAGGTTGGTCATATCGTTGTGTATCCCAGAATATTCCATTATGCTGCATGCTATCCCCGGGTTCCCATACAACGGTTCATTCTATACGCATGTTGCTTACATTGCCAATCTTGGATATCCTGCCAGAAACGACTAGCTGGCTTGTGTACAACAAAAGATCTGGCAAAGTACTACACAAGAGCGGCGTTCCTGGCCAAGTATTAATTGTGTGTGAATTGGTTGAATAGCTATTTTTGGCTGGTTAAATCCCATCATTAAGGTAAGTATACTGCAGTCCCTATTGATAATATTTGATAATTATATGATCTAAGTATTGATTCTCATCATTCTCATCCCATCATTGATATTCATTGATGGTTACTTGAAAAAATGGAAGGTAACTGGTTCGGTGACCATTGAAACCTATCCATGTCCGGTACAGATATCGCATCTTAGCCCCCCTTAGCGCATTCAACCAGCGAATTCACCCAAAAAAGTGATGTGTAGTGACGTCAAGGTTCATGAAAACTATGTTGGTTAAAAAAAAAACATGAAAACTATAATTTAAGTTCATAATCTCCCATGAAAACATATGAAATTACGAAAACTATAGTTATATATAGTTATATCCTCCATAAACCATGCTTGTTGGAGGCACAGAAAAAACAATCCCATTAATAATCCAGAACAATCCCACTATCCCTATTAAAACCCTATCAATCAACATCAATCAACTATAGTTATCCAGTTCGGGGCCTTCAGCATGCGTTCCTCAGTGATGGTGTCTTTGGAACTCTTGCGCGCCAGCTGGGAGACCACGTGGAAGACGTCCATGGCATTCCCTCGGAGATTCCCATGGAGAATCCCCGACAAAAAACTCGGAAAAACCAGCAGCCAGCTCCCTCCCAAAAAAAAAACGAAAAACCTTGAAATCCCTGAAGTAAAACATGGGGTGTCAAAACCCCCCGAAGCGGGGGAAATCTGTGATGATTTATCAGTCAACAAAAATCACTCCCCAATATCAAATACCCCCCGGCCCCGAAACTCCGCTGGCAACGACAAACAAAGTCATCACTGGGATGGTCCAAAACCTTTTTTTGAGTCCAAAAATGGCGGGATAATCCCAAATAGCACGTGAAAGCCCAATCTAAATTGGAAAATGTATGATAAATGATAAACCTTGGGATTCGGATGTACGACTCGGTGCATAAATCGATGCTGTATTATATACATGTATATACTATGATTCGCGCCACTTAAGAATCTATGAGATTTTTTCTTCGACATCTCCGAAGCGTCCCTGGATTGATAAACTCACCTTGGCTCACCAACTGGTTTTTTTTCGGGGGAGGACCCCCAAATAGTGATGTCATCTGCTATGACAGTACCCGGGGTACCCCCAAAATTTCAGAGCAACAGCCCATTGAACGGATGGATTCGGGGGCGTTTTTTTTGTCTTCGACAAACCTGCCACCCGCCCCAGCCATCAAATACCGTAAAACGAAAGCCAGTTGGAATGGATTGGATCTACCCTCTGGTAATTTAACGTAGCTATTGAAAATGGCCATAGAAATAGTGAGTTTTCCCATTAAAAATGGTGATTTTCCATAGTTATGTTAGTTTACCAGAGGGTATACATCTACCTTTGTATCTTTATACCTACTTTTTTGTGGTTGAGAATCAGATAACCTATGTTTTTTTGATGAATATATAAATAGATATGTTTTTTAAAAAAAACCTATGTTTTTTTTATAACCCCTATTTTAACCACATTTGATGTATAACTAAATATGAATATTGACAAATGATAAGACACCAATGACATCATGAAGTCGTTCAACCAATCAGGATGGAACAACCGATTGCCCTGGAAGTGGCTCAATGCATCTCAAGATGCTGTTGTTGGAACATATAGATCAGTTGATCCAAATTTATGGGCAGCACAAATCGAAGTATAACATAACATAACATAACATGATAATCGCCTATGATTCCCACGATGCTACAACACTATCCAACTTGAAATGGGAAACCTATGGAAACCTATCCAACTTGCCTTCATACATAATATCCCGCAATGATTTGAATCACCGGGGTTCCATTGGTTTTTATCACCTAATTCGGTGCCTTGACCCAGCGTTTGCTGTGCCCATGTGATGATCCTGATCATCCTCACCAGTCACGGAGCCAGCCCGGACGCTCAATTTTTTTGACTGGTTGGGGCCAAACTCTGCGGTTAATGCCGCTTGATACCTTGGATCATTGCGGCGTGTGTGGGCCGTGTTGCACAGGATTGTTTGGATCTTTCTAGGACCAGGGCTAAATATATATGCATGGTACGACCAATTCTTTCATCGATAGGTCTTTTTGGGTTCAAGGATTTCGGCATTGAACCATGCCGCCTCAAGCCATGGACTGCTTGGGGCTAGCGTTGGATTGGGAAAATGATGCTGATGTGAGGGCCCGTTTGAGAGAGAAGGGTCAACTTCTAGAAATTCCAGCCGGTGAGCTCATTTGCAAACCGACACGTCACAACGCCAACATGAATGCAGTTGTCTTGGCTCCTGTGCTGAGACGACTGAATCAGTCAGGTCTTGTTTTGCCTCACATATCAGACCTGAAACTAGAGGTAGGAAGCCTCTTCCAGAAAACAGGTTTGACTACAGCCGGAGACAAACAGGTCTACAAGGTGTCCATGGAGATCAAACAACTGGCCAGCTTCATCAAGAGGCGTTTGAACAGACGTGAGGTCACAAAGGAACAGTGCTTAAAATACAGGTTCAAAAACATATCACTTGTTTTTATCGACGTGTCCCAGGATGACAATCTATGAAATATTTGGGGTTGTTTAACTAATAACATTTAGTAAACAATATGTGTCTTCCTCTTATTCCCCCATGGCAACCCTGGAGGACAAAGAGTTTCACAGGTTGCTTCTGATCCTTGACCCATCGATTCAGGACGGGATATAACCCTGGTCTCCCCCCAAAAAAATCACTTTGTTCAATCTTGTTCATTATTTGACAGGGTCTGATGAAAACCATCGGTATTTTTATTGATATCATATGATTTCAATATAATATGGTTTCAAACATATCTGGAATCTGAGTACCCTGTAGGCAATCATTGATGCGTACTTGGCATCTTGCAAGCGCACTGCTGGTTTGTACTCTGATGATGATGAGGATGCCAATGCTATGGACTCGGATCAAACCGCCGGAGATGAGTTTGTAGAGTTTCAGCGTTGGTTGGATGCACAGGCTACTGGTACGCCAACTACATCTACCCCACAAAAGGTTGCAGCTGTTGAGAAGAAGCCTGCATTCACCCCGGTTTTTGATGACCATGGCAAATGCATAGATTGTGGCTACCCAGAATGCAGATGCCACCTGGTATATCAATTTAAACATTTTATTGTACACAATGAGTGGTTACAGACCTATATGATATGTATTTAATTTTGGGGTATTATTGGGGTGTTGCTATTACAATGTCAAATTCCTCATACTCCTCTATGTCACCCCACATAGTTCCCACCCGTTCCTCGGCTGAAACTCAGGTGAACTTCTTGCCCAGCGACGCAGGGAACTTCTGAAGGTGATCCAGGAGAAGAAGGCCGAACTCCAGAAGAAGCAAGCCATGATGCTCTTCTTAGTTTGGCGGCTGCCGGATTCAGCAGTGATAGGTCTTGTACAAAATGGGACCCGAAACATCTTGGAAATGATGGGGCTACAAACGCTGACTTTCCATATCCCTACATTCTAGCAAGTCGTTAAAAAGTGCAAAACAATCAAATTGTTTGTGTGGACGTTTTTTTGGTAAATAACATGTCGGAACTTGAGAACTGCTAGCCCATGGGATGCTTAGGAAAGAAGCATCAGCGACTCCGACCCCTGCTCCCACTGCAGAAGCATCAGCGCCTCCCCGAAAAGGTTGGCTTAGGGGTTGGGTAGGGTCTCACCCATAGTGTAATAGTGCTCTACATGCAAAGTGGCCTCATGCTGCTTCATTAATATTGTGCGGCTCCACAGCGTGAAATCACATGACATAACAAAATGAATTAGCGAACACATGAACACACCTTTGATTTGTCAATGCCATGTCTAGCGAGTTAGTCAAAGAAAAACCAGTAGGTTTCAGGTCCTCATGGATGTGTAAGCAGGTATCGTAGTATAAGACTATTGGGTCGGCAGGTGAGAACTTGCAATCGCACGTTTCAGAAAATACTGCAGCCCACATGTTGCTGGATAAGTCTGCCTTGCCAGGCTTTGTTCCTTTGCCAGCAGCTCCTCTTGCTGTAGCTGGAGATCGTGATGAGACGCAGCCTTTGGTTGATCCTGCTGAGATTGCAGCTGCAGCTTCTTCTGCTTTCAACATGGTGATGCCTATGGAGGACACAGATTTGCCATCTGACCCTGATGAGGTCTGAGGGCCTGGATGCGGTTCCATGTTTTTTTGACATACCTCAGTGTTTCCAGTATGGTTCATGTCGTCTGGAAATGTTGTTTATGGTTTTGCTTCAAACAAAATAGTGTGATTTCAAGAGTGATTGGTGAGGATTGCCACCAGCCATCCTGATTGCCCTGTTCAAATGCAATGTTCAATCAAATTTGACGGAAGATTCTTTTTCTAAACATATGTGCTGTCCTCAAATGACTTTTCTGCTTATGTCTGTGCAAATGCATTGAACTGCCAGGCCGACGGTGTGCCCGTGCTGACCCGTCGAGACCAGCTGAAGAAGAAGGAGCTGGCAGCAGAGGAGAGGAAGCAATCCAAGGAAGCGAGAAAAGCAAATGCTAAGGCAAAGGCCAAGTCCAAAGGGAAAGCTTGTGATAAAGGTGAGGAGGACAACGAGGATCCACCAAAGGAGGATCCACCAGCTAGGAGTAGGAAACGAAGGTCATCTGTGGAGAAGCCTAATGGAGATGCTGCGGTGAAGGCTGAACCCAAGAAAAGAGTTCCGAGGGCCAAGGCCAAATCGGAGGCAAAGCCTGTGTCTGAGGCTCCTGAGCCATCTGGAAGTGAGCCTGTGCCCAAACCGAAGGCACGTGGCAGGCCCAAGGCCAAGGCCGCTGCGGAAGCAACAGCTGCTGCGGAGGAGCCGGAGGAGGGAGACAAAGTACAGAATGAGATCGCAGAAAAGAGCATGGAGGCCAAGCAGGCACCAAAGAGAGCACCAAAGAGAGCATCAAAGAAAAAAGCAAAGGCAGCCAAACTTGAGGAGGAAGAGGAGGTCAATACTCCAAAGAAGAAGCTCTTCGAGTCCGACGATGAAGCTCAGGATTCTGAGCATATGCGCATTGACCCCAAGTCTGGGGAGCCAAAGCCTCTTTCCCAGATCTATGAGACTGACAAGCCAGAGGAGTGGAAACGCACCCGGCCAAAGAAAGTTGACCCTTCTGCTGCTTCCACCACGGCTCTCCCCCATGATGACAAGCCTGCCAAGAAACCCAAGAAGAAGCCAGCAAAGAAGAGAGAGAACAATGTGGAGCTCAGCCCTTCTGCCAAGAAAGAGGCCAAGCGCAGAAAGAAGGATGAGGAGAACACCATGAGGGAGCAGCTCGTGGAAGATTCCCGCGTCCAGGGAATCTTCTTGCAGCACATGAAGGCTGTGGATGGCTTGGAGATTGGTGAGCTCAAGAAGTACTTAATTCGGGTGGCTCCCAGAGACCTCAAGAAGTTTGTGCTTGATCCCTATTGGGGGCGCGAAGCTTGTGGCGTGAAGTCTAAGGAGCTTGCGTCGGAGACCACCTTGCCTCAGGTTTGCTACATTGGGCGTTTTGGCACTGCCCCTTCATCGAACTGCGGCATTGTGCTGAGCTACATCAGTGCGTATCTTCTTGTTTCCTGGTTGGAATCTTTGTGATGTCGAATTTGTTGAGGCATATCATGGCCACGTGGTGTATTTTTTGCCATGAAATTTTAGCACTGAAAATCGGGTCACGGAGAATGGACCATGTTGAGCAGTTGGTCCATGTTGAGAAGGCTTGAAAAGCTGGTATCATTTGTCTTTGGTAGTTTGAAATGGCAAGTTTTTATTCCTACATGTATAAAGTAAACAAAGCCCAGTCCATCCCCTTGTCTTCTGAGGCTTCTTGAATGGACGATCTGAACAAAGATGACATTTCCGATTACGCTGATCCCACCAGTCGAGTGAAGCAGCATGAGGCCTTTATCAAATATAATGCCAGCGTGGCTGCTACCAAGGTTCCCCGAAAGAAGTGAAATCATTTTATAAAGTCTATTCCGATGTTGTTGGGATTATACCTCCAAAACTGGACTTACTTGAGACTGTACTATTTGAGCAATTCATCTGAAAAGAAACCATATTTTATTGATATATGCTTTCATCGTACTCCATTTCCATAATTTAAGATTCTCGGGACAAGTGTTGAGGGATCACCCACGGTAGCCATTGCAAGCCAGCGTCAGTTGCCTGCTGTCGGAATGCTTAGAGGTTTGACGGGAGCTTTGTTGCCTTAGCTTTTGAGTCTGGTGGTACAGGTAGGATGCCGGGTTGAACTTCGAAATTCCCAATTTGTTGAGATGAACCCAGTGAAAAAAATCCTTGAATTATAGAGAATATGATTTTGGTTTATGATGTTTATTCCAAATTTCAGTGTAACTACATGCACTCGTGTTGAAACACCTCTGGTCTACTTGGTTGAACCACTATATCCCAACAATGGAGTTTGATGTTGATACGTCCTACCTGTACCTAATACTGGGTGATTTGGGTCACAAGGCCCACCGGAATCATTGGGGCATGGCCAGACCGAAGATGGCAATTTCAGCGCCACTGCTTCTCAGCTATGCATGGGGAAATCCTCATGGTCAGCTTTTGGCACCATCTTGGACATGAAACAATTGGAAAATAGAATCTCACATGTTTTCATGGCCATGCATTCTTTGCTCACAACATCCTTGTAGAATTGAGCTGAAAAAAATGAACACTTGTCTTAAGTTTAGTGCATGGTGAGGATTACAACACGTTGCTGGGCTTTCACAACATCCAAGTAAATGGTAATATGGACATGTTATGATCGCAATTCTGATGCTAGCGTTACATGACACCCACAAACCCCATAAAGTAAAGGAATGTTCAATGATTTTGAATTCTGCTTTCTTTTTTGATGGTAAAGATCCTGTCATCCTGTCCTTTCTCCCTACCACATCTGACCAGCGTCGAATGTGCCAAAGATTCTGCCAACGACCGGCGCCCAGGCACGATGATCGACTTGGCTGCTGATGCCTCAATTGAAGGGGCTCAAATGGGCAGTCAAGCTGGGACTAGTCCAAGATGATAGCCGTGTGCCAGACATGTTTGGACTTTTATATGTGCTTGTTGTTTGACATTTTTGTTCACGGTCACCTGCGTGGTTTCTCACAGGTCTCCAGGTGAAACAAAACCCTTAAAGACTCGAAACTGGTGTCTGAAGAATAGGAACATGATGCATTTGATGTTCTCTTTCAGCAACTGATTCAATCGCAGTTGTCAGTGCATGCTTTCATGGCCACTTTACTTCCATTGGAGCTCCAAAAATGACGCAGCAATCATGATGCAGCATTGGTACGCTGTCAAAGAAGTCTGCTCGGTCGAGATACGCTCGCCTCAAGCTTGCAGCTGTGGATCGGGACTTGTGGATGTAAACCATCATCTCACATCAGAATTTTTATGTTTCCAAGTGTAAACAGGAACAATAAATCCACATGAAGGGAATATAATCATGCTATGTGATATGTTTTGGTGTACTGGATCATTTGCATTTTTGCATCTTCAGCCGACTTGTTGCCATGGGGTGGTCAGCCAGCTTTACCAACGATTTGTGTTGGCGCTTGAAAGCGCTGGGGGCACCAAAGGTGCAATGTCCAGAAGTTTGGCGGTAAATCATTTATTATCAACCTATGTCTTTATTTGGATCCCTTCAGCATGTGTGTTATCAGAATTCTACACACACACACTGACTTCCACATATATAAGTGCACAATTGGAGTTAACTATGCTGATGACCCCGTAGGTGCTGGTCTTTGTGGTGCTCTTGACACTATGGACAGAAGTCCCCAGTCCGAGTTGGGAGGACCAATCCTGTTTTCATTTTTTATCGTAGTTATTATTTATGATGCATGTTTCTAAACCGTGCGCATTTGAAGACCTAGTACAAACCATTCGAACCCATGATTCTCAGCCCTTCGACAATTCATTCCCAGCAGGACCATTCCACCTTCAAATTCGTGGAGCTCTTTGCAGGACAGGCTGCAGCCACCAAGGAGTTTCGATGCGCCAATTTGAGAGCAGCGCGATTGGACCTGTTGTACATGCAGGGTGCAAAAGATCGCCAAAACCCGATGGATCTAACTACACCATCAGGGTTTGTGAAACTAGTCTGAATATCTTACAGTGCAATCTTCCACTGATAATGTTGATTCTGACACGTGGTTCTCAATACATTTGACCTTCATTGATTACAATGTATATTGGTTAATATGCAGACCTATTTTTTGGGTGATTTTTCAATGTTAGCTTCATATTCCCGGCTGAGGACTGCTCTTTCGGTGGTACTCAGGGGTGATGTGGATTATGGGTGGCTTGCCCATTTTGCATTGAAATGCAGCAGTTGGACGTCAGTCAACTCTGGTACGAGCAGCCGTAGTGCATGCTCATCGGTGGGTAACACCGAATTTGCCAGCGTGAGGGAGGGGAACTGCTTAGGAAGTCGGAGCTTTGAATGCATTCGTAACATGTAAATTGTATAGCCTGTATAGCTGTTGTTTCAAGACCCCTTTTTTTTGGGACCCCAACAATGTTTTGATAGTCCATGTATGTTGCTGGTTACAATTGGCAAACTGTGCGCACATTCACTTTTCTAAGGATGATACTTCTTATGATGGTGGCTGTGTGCCTCAATGCATGCATTGCTTTGGAACAGCCCTATTCATCTTTCTTTGAGTTCTACCCTCGGTTTCGAGAACTGGTTGAAAAACTGCAGAATCATGGGGGGCCATCAGCAGTCCCTTGACAAGAGTAGGGGATCGCAGTTTTGGTTCAGATTTCCACCCTCAACCAGCCAAACTGACCAGTGCCAAAATCCAAGTTACAATATATCTCGGATGCTGCAGCAAACCACGTAGAAGCCTGAGCTATACGCATGAAGATTATATAAATGAATTTGGTAATTTGGTCTAATGATTGTTACTTGGATTTGGACCCTACAGGAGTATATCATTGCGATGTCAAACACAAAGATGTGCTTATCAAATTCATTTGGCATCCAATTTCCTAGTTGCCTATTTGGGGCCTACCTGGTCATATGAAAACAACATCACCATTGCATATCCCCTGCCGCGCTTCAGGTACACAAAGTTTGCTGGTATATGATCCACTACGGCGGCCCAACTCCTAAGAGGCACTATGGGTTTGCAAATTCCCGCCACATTGGCCGATTGAATCTTGGGAAGTTCGACATGAAAAAATGGCTCAAGCGAAAGGCACAACTCCAAGATGAAGGTAAACACCATGAACTTGTCGTGAAGTACAAGGATGCTGCAGGGAAAACCAGGTGGAAGGGAACCAAGAGATTGCGCTCGAGTGAGTAACGACCTTACTTGTCATAAACTATAAGCTTGATACATCAATTGAATTGCAACAAATGCAGGAGGAAATTCGCTGTGGCAAATCCTTATGGGTTTATCCTATGTAGTTTCCACTATGAACATTGGGAAAAGTTTGACAATGTATGGTACCACTGACTGGATCCTAGAGAATGCGTTGAACCCCACCACTTTGAAACGGTTTGAAGATATTGATACACATACTGGCTAGGTTTCTGACTGCCGTTGGCTTAGGCATTACCCGTCCAAATTTGGGCGCAAATTGGTCGAGCTCTTTGACAAGCTCACCTCTGAGAAAAAGGGTATGCCTACTCTCCCACCAGTTGTTCCCAAAGCTTCGGTCACATTCCAACAAATGGAATTTACTGACATGTGGCCCGAAGCCCATATGACGGCTGTGGCCCATTACCTTCGGGCTGGGGTTCATTTACGAATTCCAAAGGACTTTTTGGAGCTTTTGCCTCGCAGGCTCTAAACAAGTTCCGAATCTTTTGCGAAGATTCCCTCGCTGAATGGCACCGGTTACAAACCACATTGGTTCAACATGATCCAACATCGTTTTATGATGAACAAATTTGGTTTTTGCTGTTTTTTACCCATAATCTGGCGTAATCCGTAATGTAGCGTAATCATCCGTAAAAATATCGTAATAAAACTAAAAAAAACCTATGTTTTTAAGCGTAATTTACTATGTCAGACCAAAAAAACCTATGTATTTTTCGTAATCAACATAATCTGATCATAATGGCACCGTAATTGGAAGTTTAAAAAACCTAGGGTTTTTACCCGTAATTTCGTAACCCGTAATTTAGCCGTAATTTACCCATAATTTGGCGTAATTTACCCATAATTGATTATGGGTATTTTTCAAAAAAACCTATGATTTTTTACCTCAAATTTTGATTATGATTTATAACGTTTGAAGCACTTTTGTTCGGATTTTGGTTATGGCTTCTCGGAGCTAAGGGAGGGATAGCTGAACTTAGATCCTTAATGGATCATTCTATTCAATTCACAGCAGTGTCCAAACAAATCCCGCTTCGATCCGACGGGATCCTGTGGCGCTTTGGGGAAAAAATGCATTATACAGTGCGTTTGATGATTGAATTTCTGTGGACAAGAATCAGATTGAACCGCATGCATCCTAGTAGTGCAGTGATATATGTTATCAACTTGATGTCCCTTTTCGAAAGCATTTCGGCTGTTTTTGAACTTCTCAGTAGGGGTATGGATTCCTTTGCCCGTTCCGATACCTGCAAAACAATGTTGTCGAGACAAAATTCGACCAGTGAAATTGCCCGTGGCCTTTCTCATGTCTTGTTGGATGCAGCTACCCAAAGTCTCCCTGACAATTTGGAGGATCTGGAGGACCATGATGTGTGTTGAGAATGGGGGATAGTCTTGAGGAAAACTATAGATATATGGGAAAAAAAAAGTGTTTGTGCATTATAGTATAGTTTAAATTGAAACTATTGTATGTGTCACCACCCCATCATCATGCAGGAAATGGAGCGACAGTTAATGGACATCTCTGTCAAAGATGATGCAGCCAGGGCCCCGTTTTGATGTTTCTTATAACCAGTGGTGGGGTCCCCACTGCCAGGACATGGTATCTCAAAGTTGACTACCTTGGGTCTATTTTCCCTTCCTGATTTTTCAAGATATGTTCCCACATGTTCCCACATCCTTTCTCCAAGAAACTGGATGCAAGCGGGCCCAGGCTCAATCCTTGGATGCACTCGCTGCCATGCAAACGCAGGTTACTAGACTGCATTGGGATATATGTTTGGCTCTTGCATGGAATTCATGTAGCAATGTAGGACATGGTAGGATTGTGGAACAAGGTGTTTTGACACAATGGTGATATTGAAATCAATTCTGCATGTATTTATGCTAGCAATAACGATGCTTAATTATGAAACTTATGAATTCCACATATATTTTTTGGACCTTTGACCTATGACACAAACTAATGTTGTTGTGGTTTCCATGCATGCACATCACCTCATGGAATCTAATGGGCCACACTACATCTTCATCTTTTCTGCTCCCTATCTGAGGCTACTCCTCAGCGTGCACCGTGGGCTTTGGAGGACACACAACCGGCATCAGAATCTCAGGTGGCGTTGTCTTTGGGTGGTACACCCCCTAGTGGGCCTACTTCTGCAGAAGTTCCTGCTGATGACACTGCCCTGAAAAATACTGTTTCGCCTGTGTCCCCTACATCGACTGTACCAAGCTCTGCGGGCAATTGTGCAGACCCAGTCATTTGATTCGAATTGGAAATCCATCAACATTTTTAGACCAAATTCATCCAAATTCAATTATGTTCCAAAAACACAAGATTCACGCAGGCATGCTGCACCAACCTCATCCTAGAAGTACAGTATTGGTCACAATAGTTGGACTATTTATGTTTTAAGATAACAATGTGTGATCTATAGGGTGACCAAACGGAAGTGATGTGTTGTGCTCACACAGATACAATTTACCTGTAAATTTTCTTTGGTTCAAATTCTAAATTCCCAACATTTCCCAACAATGGTTTTTGAAACTATGTCAATTCACCTTTACCTGGGGAACCGGCCCTGTGCAAGCCACTCTCAAACCAAGTGTCCAGCAAGGTTCGCTCGCGAGTCCTCGAGATGTTGCAGAATGGCGACATCGACAGTGCAATGGCACGGCAACTCCTGGGTGGGGATGTTGGTGAGGGTGCTTCTGGCAAAAAACGGTCAGTGGATCAGATCTCTCAAGAGGGTGGCAATGGTGAGATTCATACTCCCAAGGAAACCCCAGGCACTTCAGAAGATGGGGCTAGCCCTGGTGAATCTGTGGATGAACTGTTGGAAAAGGTGAAGCGGGCAAAGCTGGAGACTAAATTCAATTGATGGGGGAATGCAGCGTTCTTTTTTTTGGGCCCAATACCTTCAAGAAACACCTGATTCAAACACATCCCTTATACACTCCATGTATGTTTAATATAGAATATAGGGTTTTTATGTATGGAATAATACTGGTTCTACATACTTGGGGTCTCCACACCATGTGGCTATAGTAAGGAAGAAAACGCACTGAAAGCAAAATTGCGTCGGCTATGTGAAATGAAGAAGGATGGTCGATGCAATGTCCCCCAGTGGCTCCATGATGAATGGAAAAATGGTGATCACGCTGAACTTGCACGACAGTATGCCAAGTGTGGCTTCGACAAGGCGAACTCTTCCAGCCAACTTGTTTCAGCCAAGTGTCCACACAAAGTCATTGCTTTGGGAATCTCAATCTTTCCCAGCTCGGGCGTTTCCATCCTTTCCTGGCAGGACCAGTTCATCAAGTACAAAAAGCTCAGTTCCACTAAGAGCAAGAAGGAGTTGAGTGATGTGGCAGTTGGGTGGTATTCAAAAGAAGACATGCAAAAGGTGTTGAAATGGAATGCGAATCTCTTCTGCATAAACTGTTGAAATGATTCAAGTGATGAAACCAGTTGATTTGTTTATTGATGGCTTTTGGCTGTGCAGAACCACCACTATTTCATTATAGGATTTATTTATCATTTGCACCACATCTTAATGACTGATATGTTTTATCCATTTTGGATGCCCTAAGGAAGAAGATCACCGGAGCAGTCAAGTCTTGTGAAGCGGATCCAGAGCACTTGATCCGGCCCCTAGCAAGTCAAAATGGACCGCTGGAAACAAGGTAAATCAATGAATTGAACTCACAGTTCCATCACTCCCCCAATTGAAAGATATTGACAGTTAGGAACAGATGACTACTATATACTGTGACACTGTGTTTTATGCCTTCGATGGTTTCAAGTGACAACCCGCTAGGACACAAGTGATCTTCCTGGGTCCTATAAACAGCTTAGACATCCTGGTGCCCATGAGGCATTGCAAGTACGGAGGCGAAGATGAGTACTATGTGGAAGTGCGCGAGACTGGCAACTTCCAACAGGAGAAGGTGGACACTGAAAGCAGTGTGGAGCGAACCCAGGACACACCCCCTTTAGATTTTGCTTCAAGTTTCTTCCGTAGCAAAGACCTTTGCACCCTTCACATCGAACATCTTCCACGACCATTGCGCCTTGCAGGAAAATGGACCAGCTACCCTGAGGGGTGTTGATGTTGGCAGGTTGACAGCCAATCAACTGCGTACACAGGCTATGGCTTCTGCAGCTGTCGCTGAAACCAGCCAGGCAAGATACTTATTCCTTACTTGCTTGTGAGCAAACCTCAACTCAGTGTGTGAACTAAGGTATTTAAATATCAAGATGTTATTTGTTTGCTTTGGCTCAAGTATATATTCAAGTCTGAAACTTTGGTCCATTCTCCAACAAAGACATATATTTCTTGAACGTGTAACGATGTTCAGTGCGCACATACACTTTTAGTGTTTTGTATGCACAAATCAGCACTCATCTAGATCAACCCATTTGGCAGGCAGCCCGGGCAAAGGATGTCTTCGGCAAATATGTCGAATCAGTGCTGGCAAAGAGTGGCAAGCTTCGCAGTTTGATTACTGAACTTCAAAAAAATTATCCTGACGATGTTACGGCCAAAAAGCTTCTCATATCAATTGGAAATATGAAATTTTATGATGTATATGAAAGCATCTTTTGGGGTTCTCTGCCCAGCCTTGGAAGCTGCTCGTCTCAGGGCCATTGTCCAGCTGAACTCCGATCTCGCTATCCTGGACCAGGAGTACAACAAGCTGTCTGATCACGTGGCCCAGGGTGAAAGGGATAGCCACAATCAGTTGTACCCAGACTGAAAAAGTTCGTGACAATGAAAATGATTTTCAAGCCACCCCAAAGTTGAAGACATGAGACAACAAACACAATTTTGCGATCATAAGGTGGTCTTCGAAAGCTGATGAGATCATGAAAGCCTCGACCTTTGTGTGCCTTGACATGCCTTAACCTTCGTGGCAGTTGTCTATAGCTCATAGTAACGCACACAATATAGTCTATATTTATTTTGGTCACTGGCTAGGTGCACAAAGGTGGCCCAGAATGAAGCCAAGATTCGGTAAGAGCCTCAGCACGATTGCCAAGCGATACTGCAGTAAATCGTCACAAGTCCTGGAAGCAGTTGGCAACCAGAGTTGGCAAGTGTTTGCATTATTTGTTAGAATACCCTGAGTTACCTATGTGCGCCCTGTTGCAGGACTGCAAAAAAGCATTTCCAGAAGGTCCAGGTCGCGAAGGAGGAGTCCTAGACTGAATGAGCCTCGTGTTGCTTTAGCTTTTGAGCGTCTCTGGGAAAGACGCTGCTATGCTGTTTCCAAATTTCTGCACAACTGAACGAGTCATTTCTGGAGCGATGGATTGTGTTAAATGGACGCAATCGAGTTTCATGGGCAGTGGCCTTTGATTTCGATGGCACTCTTGAAGCAAAAATGGCAATCAACAAACCGGCGTACAATGATGATATTATATATCATGTACTCATGACTCATTATCTTTTGTTGTTTCATCTCGGAGCCAACTCTCTTTCTTCATGCAGTCTGCAGTGCCATGTCGAGGCTTTAGGTCTCATGGCTGGGATGCACCAGAATGTCAAACCTTTGCAGTGGGTTAAAAGAATGCAACCGGTGTACTTTCGAACATCAGCAAAACTCCCTGTGGGGTGTCTACAGATCAAACTTATTATATAGTATTACATATAGGTTCTCCTGTGAGAATATTTAAACTAGGGAATGTACTTCCTTGATGTGGCCTTTCCCAATTCACTATGACTCTGCCACCTCCCATCCTTCCCACCATGATCCACCATGTTGGGGCATTATGTCCTCCTCTGCCAGGTCGTGCTGGCAAAAGCGCAAAGCAGTTTGCGACCAACATTGGCGAGGGAGCTAATGACTCAGCTAATCAGTGAGCCTTCAGTTTGCTACTTGCTGCTGCTCTGTAACACCTTGTTTGTCTCCAATTGATTGCAAGAATGGCTCCAATGAATGCCATGGGAATCATGGGAAGTACTCACATTTTTGAAAACAGATAGACAATGCACACACACATAAAATTTGGATTTGAAATCTGGGCGAACAATTTGTGAACCAATCGAAGTCGAAGCTAGATGGTTTTCTTCAAATTTTAAGCTGCATGTAAAAGGTGTCAAAATACAACAATTTTTCAACATCTACTGTATTCTGAAACCTGTGCCATGGATCCTGTGGATGAAGAGCTTATTGAACTATTGAGCTGCCACCGACCAGCCTCTTGACCAACACACACTAGTTTTGAGCCTGATTTTCTCTGGTGAAATTGACAGAATGGATGTATATCATGGTATATCCATGCATCACTCCTTACACGGGTTCCTGAGGCTTCAATGGGACCCTACGCTTGGGAATGGGCCAGACCAGTGAAACGTGTGAGATCCAGTGCCACTCCTCCTCCTGTCAACTTACAATCTTTGCCCTTGGAGGAAGAAGAACATCATCCTGAAAAAAAACTAGGGGCTATGTATTGAACCACCTTCCAGTTTGGAAAGATCTTTTCTTGCTACACGATGAGCTCAAACATCTCCCCAGATCGTTGGATGTGTTCCGAAAGATTGAGGGGAACCCTGCTCTTAGCTTGCAGCTCCCAAAACCAGGGGTGACTGCTGGTCGAGTTCTAGAGCATGCTGCTCAAGTGTTCACTAAATTGCATGATCGAAACCATCCGATGACTTTCAAATTTGGTATCACTATGGATGCTGCTGTGAGGTGGCAGTACTATGACAAATGCTCGAAGGACCGGTTTGATTACATGGTAATCATCTATGGGGCTTCCAATCCACATGGACCAGCTTTCCTTGAAGCTGCATTGATTGACAGGTTTCAAAGTTTCCCGGTTGCACTTTGTTTCAGCCTACATGCTACTTCTTGAAGATTGCAGTGTTTCTATCTCATCCATGGTTAGTGAGATCATTGTTGTGCAACGTTGTTTGCTTTGATTTACTTTGCTTACTGTATATAGCCCAAAGCCCACTGGCCGTTTTGAATCTAAGGTTGGAAGGGGTGCAAGAACGAGCGAAGCGGAGGTGAAACCATGAGGAATGTAGATAGTGGTCCATACCTAGCATACCTGGTATATAAATCATACAGGCGACCTAGTGCGCAAGTCCGAAGTACAGCCAGAACCTAGCACCTGAAAGGTCATGGGGTTGCTGTGGGAGTTTCACTGACATTTCGTTGGAAAGCTTTTGAAATTAGAAAACAAATTCAAGCATCACAGAAATGTTGCTGTGATGCAGTGCCACTTAGTGCTGGCAGCCTTGGCATGTCGAGTCAAAATCTTTCTTTTGCGGCATTGCAATTAGATAGCTAGTTTTTCAATGTCACAATGCATTCTGTGTGAAGTTCGTGTCAAGCAAACCTACGACTCATTTGTCTTGCACATTGGTTGGTGTGGGGTTTTATGTTTATCTGGCTTCTGCTTTGATTGCTGAGGCCAGCTGCTTGAGTCAGATCCGAACTGCAAAGGCGGTTGTTCAGGATTTTGGTGAGGAAGAAGCTGCTCGCAAGGGTGTATTGAAATGGGCCAGAGCTAGTGAAATACACCCAGAAAGAGATAGTCACCAAGTCATCAAGAAACAGAAATCTATTCTGGACATACCTGTGAAAACAATACAGTGTGATGGGATTCCTCTACCTTGGATCTCTCCTGAATCCTGGTTGGTCTACTTGGTGGACAATGGGTTGTGGCCGTTGCTAGCGGGATGTGAACGTCATGACTACGCTGGGGCTGATCACAATTGGTCTCGCTTCTGGGAGGCTTACAAGAAGATTGACCCAAGTTTTGACTTGTTTCATATGGATGGGATAGACTATTCCAAAACCGCTGCAATGCTGATACACGGTGACGAGGGAAGAACCTTAAAGAAGAATGGAATAATGATTACAAGTTTGCAGAGCTGTTTGGGTCGTGGCTACGATGAGAAACGAGTCAGGAAAGAAAATGACAAGCTGCAGGTCAATTTTGCTGGCCATTCTTTCACTTCAAGGTACATTTTGAGTACTATCCCGAAGACTGCATACGAAACCCATCCAGAGGCATTTCACAAAGCTATTGACCATGTGGCCAGGTCATGTAGCAAACTGCTTGAACATGGGTATGTTGACAAAGCCCGGGGCAATGAGCTCTACAGAGTTGTGATTTTGGGAGTCAAGGGTGATGCTCCATATCTTCAAAAAGTTGCACATTTCTACCGGAGCTACAATACTGCAGTTAAGAGGGGTGATGAACGTGGTCCACCAAAAGGCTGCTGTCCGTATTGTCTTGCTGGTACTAATGCTTGTGCTGCTGAAGAGATTGGGACTGACAACCCCCGTTGGCTTCGCTCAGTGGCGGTGAAACTTCCTTGGGTCAGAACTCCGGCCCTCATCCAACACTTGGTACATGATCGTTCAGATCCTGCGGCCTTTTTCAAGTCGGACATCTGGCACATATACCACTTGGGATTTGGTCGTTCCTGGGTGTGCAGTGTGATTCAGGTTCTGCTGCCTTACCTGCCTCTTCCAAACTTGGATGAAAAGTGGGCCTACTTGAGCGATCATTACATCAACTGGTGTAGATCGAACCGGCGGCAAAGTCATGTGACGCGTATCACTCCGTACCTCATGAGCTATGGGGATGCCACAGGTACATTGGGCAATTGGAGTAAAGGCGCTCTAACGACAAATTTCAGTGCTTGGCTTGTCGATTTATTGAGCTCTGGACCTCGTGATCCAGATGGGCTGTTGATGAAATGTTGTACAGCAACTCGCAGGGTGAACAGTATGTTCAGTACATTGTACAGGGCTGGTGCATTTCTTGGGGAAGAGGAGTGTGCCTTTGTTGCTGAACAGGGCCAACAGTTTTTGGTTTGCTACGCAGACATGGCACTTAGAATGTTTCGGCAGGATCGACAATGGTTGTTTCCGTTGTATCCTAAGCTTCATGTATTTCACCACCTGGTCCTTCAGGTGCAAAGATCGGGGCTTGCAGTTAAATCTGCAATTAACCCCACAATGTGGGGGTGTCAAATGGATGAGGACGAGGTAGGACGTGCCTCGAGGTTGTCGAGGCGCGTCAACATTCGCAAGGTGTCCTTGCGAACTCTAGAGAGGTACCTTGTGGCTGCACATACAGCATTTGTACGGAGCGGCCTTCTGTCCTAGAAAAGGGTTGTGCTGTGTTCTCTTTGAATGGGCTGGTACATGTGGATTATCCTTTGGATCTGAGCATTGATTGTGAGTGTTTATGCTGGTGATGTTTGATTGCCTGTGTTGATTTTGTGTTGTTTTAAGGTTGCTGTGTGGGTTGTGAGGGAAACATGGATGGTTTATCTACATGGAGATCATGCAGTCCAAACATGTGAAAACCAGGAACCGGGTATTTCTAAAAAAAACAGTGTTTTTTTGGGCAACCCAAGAAAAAGAAGGTAAAAGGATATGTAGGTATATCTGGATCTATTGCATCATATTGCATCTATATCAATTTTTGGATACGAAAAAAAAAAAAGCATTTACCACTGCTATGCCGAGGGGCCATTTTCTCGAGACAGCTTCAGCACGCCCATCTTGCTCTGCATGTAAACCCTGAGAGTCATCCCGCCACTGGTTGGTGGTATACCTACCCCTCCGAAAAATATGAAAGTCAGTTGGGATGATGACATTCCCAATATATGGAAAGTCATAAAAGTCATGTTCCAAACCACCAACCAGGCCATAGCAGGCCATTATTGGGCTCTGAAAACGGAGACATTCACCCCTACTGGCGGGATGATCATCCCCTTTTCACGGTTACCAACCAGCCAAAAATCTTAAATGCTCCTACTAGGACTTTCTTTGGATGTCGCCAAAGCTGGTTGATCACCCCAGCCCCTCGGAAACTCAAATCGATCCATTGGTCTCAGATTTCTTCGCGCATCCCTGGGGCAGCCGACTGGCCCGGCATGTACTTGTAACCCATCAGCCGCATGTAGAACGGCCTAAGCTGGATGGGATGACTTCAGGTATTTCGGTGATTCGAGGCTGGTGGTGATAGTGATAATAAGAATAGTTGATATCAGAAATAATGATTGTTTTATTGGGTTATACTAATTCTAATAAAATTCGCAGAACAATATCTAAAGTGATGGTTGGTGATAAAATGATTATAAGAAAAATCAGTGATGATCGCCATCGTAATCGTCATCAACAGCATCATCGCCACCATCATCACCATCATCACCAACATCAGCTTTTTCTTGTTCATCTTGTTCGCCTTCGTCTTCATATTAATCTTCGTCTCAATGTTTCGTCTTCATCTTGATTTTGATTGTCGTCACTGTTGTATGGATACAAGTAGCATTTTCAGCGAGAAGCACCATCTTTTCTTGAGCAGGCTGTAACATCGCGAATATATTGTGGCGTCAGAAGTACGGTCCCCAACAATCTTTGCTCTTCGGTTCATGCAGAAACCATAGATCTCTTTAGATATCCGGATATCCCGGCTAAACTGAGACGACTCAAACAAACTATCTACGGTATATAAATCTGGGGGCCCAAGGGTCATAAATGTGGAGCGAAATCCCAAGATACGCGGGGACACCATTTTGGGATGATTTCCCCATGATTACCCTCAAGGAATTTAACACGGCTATGGAAAGTGGCCATTTATAGACGATTTTCCTTGAAAAATGATGCTTTTCCATAGCTGAACTACCAGAGGATAAACCATCACTCTCGATGAGTTTTACCAACCCGAAATGTTGGCTCATTTTGTGTACTTTCCCGTATGTAAACCAGTGTTTCTGGGGGTTCCGTCGTTCTGAAGTCAGCGTAATTCAATAGACAAACAAACAGACGAACGAACAAACGAATGAACGAACGACCGAACGAACGAACGAGTTGTTTTGAAATAAAAATAGTTGAATGGGGTGGTTGATTATCAATTAGATCAATGAACTGAGCAATTAACTAATCGGGTAATTACGCAAATAATTGGTTCCTGAACTGATTAATCATTAATCAAACAATGAACTACTGTATGAGCTGGTTAGTTATGTAGTTACTGGAAATATGCAATCAATCAGTTCACCAATTCTGAATGACGTAGCAATTTCAGAAGTTAATATTATATGATATTATATGTTAATATGATGTAATATGTATTTAATTATTCGTATATACGATATAGCTATACATGAGTTGGTTGGAATGTTTGAGTATAGTAGTTGATCAGTAAAATCAGCACCTTGACTGGTTGGTGGTTGATCACCATCCCAGTTCTATCGTTAAAAATGGGCGAAACAAAGAATCTGTGAGCCAAAAAAAAACTATCCCATCCCATTCTAGATACTGAGTCCTGCATATAAACCCAAGCGTGCTGCACTGGGTCCCATTCTAGTATAGTTCGTTACCAAACATTCCCATGGCATTCCAAACATCCAAAAAAAGTCCCCCATGAAACCAGCCCTATGCCCAAGCTCCGTAGGGCCCCCCTTGGGTTACCCCGGCAGCTTGGTGGTGGTGCAGCGGCCGTAGAAGAGATTTCGATCATGGCGAAAGGCGTCCACCTGGCCCCCGTTTTTGGGGATGTCCTCCCCCCACCGTTTTTGGCAGGGTCGAATAGTTAGTTCATGGGATGATAAATGACGGTTTTGCTGGCAAAACATTACAAAACTATTTGGATTTCATCGCCAAGAATCGGATTTAAGCAGGAAGAATTGAGGTTTCACCAGCAAGCATTGGGATTTTACCAATTGAAATTGGGATTTGAGTTGTGAGCAACTATGTAATTTCGATCTTACCACCAAACGTGTGGATTTGAACACAAAAATTGATCAGTTCTTGCTCGAAGCATCAAAGCTGTTGGTTTTAAAACTCATGGTTGTTGCAAAAAAAGTCGCAAAGATTCGGATAACCATTGTTATAACCATGGCTTTTATAACCATGGCTTTTATAACCATGGTTGATAACTCTTGGTTGAAACCATTTAAGTAGTACTGGTTGTGTGTTGGTGGCCGTGAATAGCCTGCACTCTGGAGCTGGTATCCTTGGCTTTGACCATATGGATCCATACGGATCGTAGGGAATCAATGGATCCATCATATGTTGATATTGTGTAGCTCAATGCATTGGTTTGTTAGGGGAAAAAAATTCTACAGGAAACCATAGATTTGCCCATCAAGATCATGGGGCTTTCCTGTACATTTTCCCTTAAACCAATCCGTTGTGTAGCCTCCAAAAAATCGAACCTGGCAATGGAAAACCCCCAAGAGCGAAATCGAGATTTTGACAGGACGTGTATTTTCTGGGACATCTTTAATTGCCACGTTTGATTGCCGGAGGGTCATGCTTCCAAAGAGAATCTTAACCATCAAGAGCAAGGATTAAAACCATCAAAAATATGGACCGAACCATCAAACATCGAGAGCTATCGACGGTTTCAACCCCTCTGAAAAATGATGGAGTGAAAGTCAGTTGGGATGATGACATTCCCAAGTGAATGGAAAGTCATAATCCAGTCATGTTCCAGTCACCACCAACCAGTACTATGGTTTCTAGCTATAAATCCTATGAAATCCCCATCGTTTTTTGCTTACATCCATCATTCTTTCCTATAAAAATGCAAAAACCCTCCCAAGTTGTGGCAATTTCACTGGGGATGACGGGATTGACCAATTACAATTCATGAATTGACTCAGGATTCCAGTCTTAGACAGGCCAGCTATTTTTTAGGGCTCCCACCTTTCGATGGCGAATATTTCGGTGGCATGTCAACTGAGAATTCTTGGTGAATGGATACCCATCTTTCTTGAATTTCCTGCAGGCATAGTTTCTGGTTTCCAAATCTCTGTGGACTATGCATTGCAATTTTGGGATACCCTCTGGTAATTTGTTACATAGCTATTGAAAATGACCATAGAAATAGTGGATTTTCCCATTAAAAATGGTGGATCTTTCCATAGTTATGTTAGTTTACCAGAGGGTAAATCACATCAACATTACCAGCGGGGTGGATTTATTAACCATGTTTCCCAAGTTAATTTTATAATCTTCAGAAACGAAATGACCATCAACCAGCTGAAATGACCAACCATAAATCTTTGTGGATAGCCTCTGGTAAATTAACATAGCGAACTGGAAAGATCCACCATGTTATAGCTGGGAAAATCCACTATTTCGACTGAGCCATGTTCAATAGCTATTTTGACATAACCAGAGGGTATCTCCCATTTCTGTTCTTCAGTTTAGTGGTCATGATTTCAGCCATGTTTCCCGGCCACCAATATCGCACCCTCAGGTCCGATCCCAACACGGAAAAGCCCGGAAGTCGGTACTTCTGACCTCGGCGACCGTTACGGACCCGGGGGACCATGTTGAAACACCCCACCCAGCTATAGATGGAATATCCCCAGGTTTTTTTTTGTTGGGTTCAGGGTGGCTAAGGGTTTTTAAACCACTTGCAAAGTGGGATGCACATTCAACTAGCAAGAAAGGGTGATTTTTGAGAGAATCAAGGGGACTTAGTACCAATGGCTCGGAGATGTTCTGCCGCTTCTGAGGTAAACAACGTAAGCCCGCCAGCGATTTTTGCGCTGGCTGATCGGAGTTTGGGATAGCCCTCAAGGTCATGAGGTTGATTCCAGACATTTTCAGCAAAGTTGGATGAGCTGTCTGGATTCTCTTATATATTATATACTATATATTGTATCATATTAGATCATATTTATATACTATATTATATTATATGATATCATATTCTGTATCATGAGTTTGGGGCCAGATCTATGCTATGTGGGCAGTCTTCGCTTCCAGTGCTATGCCGACCGTGCACCACGGTTTTTAGTCCTACCTCGAGGTGCCCCGTGCCGAAATTGGCCACCGAGCCATGGCTTGGAAATCGATCCGGATGAGTACCCTTGGACCCTTGGTGATTCACGAACCTCGAAAAAGTCCGGCCATTAACATAGTATGTGGTTGGGAAACTCGTGGTAGCTCCTGAGCTCCCCAGTTAATAGGGAATATGAATACCCATAGCTCCCTCACGCTCCCTCCTAACCACTGGATAGGTAAAGTTCCCAATAAAATATCGGGCGCCATTCTTCCAGTGATTCATCACCTTCCATCCTTGGAAAATCATCGGTGCCCCCACCGCTCGCGAGCTCCCTCCGAGTGCCCGAACGCACGTAGAAGAGGCGCATGTCCGTGACCACTACCGCGTGCATGAAGTTCCGGAAGTCCACGAAGAAGCCTTGGTGACCGGCCAACGGTGAAGCCGTTCTATTGGTGACCGGTGACGGCGCAACAGATGGGTTTACCCTCTGGTAATGTGTGACAGAGCTAGGACAAAATTGCCCATTTGGTGAATATGTATATGTATATCAAAGATGGTCTTGTTAGATTGGGATGACCTTACCATGATTCTTTCTGGAATTTCAAGGGATTATACATACTCCACTGAATGGGATACCCTCAGGTCCTTTGTCACAGTTTAAGCTATGGAAATCATCGAAAAATGACGCATTATTTTGGATATGAAACTCTATTAAAGATGGTGATATCCCAGAGACCATAACCAAATTACCCGAAAATCTTCCAGGAAAAGCTGTCTTTGTGACCAGCCTTGATGGTGAAAATCTGGTAGGGATATCTCGGTCTTACCCAAAAAACGCTTACCAGTTCGCCAATCAGTTAGGATCTACCAAGAAATTCTAAGTGAGGAATATGTAAAAAAAACGATTTGGGCCGGTGACTGGTATACCTTCTGCCATCATTTACTATACATTCTGCAACCAAACATGGAGGTAACTCGTTACAACAAAAACGTCTCAGGACGAGCCATCTTTCTCCGCCTCTTGGGATCACTTTTGGATCTGGCAATCATCCCACGAATCGTGGCTAGTCATGGTTATTAACCTACAGGAACCCCGAAAAGATCGAAAAGATGTGGAAATCCAGGATGATAGGATGGTACTTCTCCATCATATTTCCTATTTCCAGGTCTTCAACATGTTGGCATCTTTTTGGGGGGCCACGATCTGTTTGGTGACGAAGCAGGGTCAGTTTCCAGAGATACCCCATGAGTAATGTGGTTATTTTCCTCCAAACCCTGGCTGTGCAGGCTGAAATATAGCTGGTTAATGGATGTCCATTCCCCAAAAGGGGTAAATCCATGGGTAAATTCATGGGTAAATTCAACATGTGGCTGTACTCAGAATTCATCAATCCATGATCCATTGGGAACGATCGTCACATCCTGGAACTCCACATGCCCTGCAGCGGAAGAAACTCCAGATCACATGGAACACGGCAAAGAAGAGTCCTGCCAAAATGCCTTCAATGACCTTGCGAGACGAGGAGACGTTACGTAAAAACGCCACGTTTGGTTAACAACGGTTGTGAGGGGTGTATTAAGTGAACCGTAGAAACACTTGACTATGTGTGTTTTCTTTGAACAAGTATAACTTATAGCTCTTAGTTTTATTTCTATCCACATTTCACAAGTGGTTGAGTATCACCCTGGTCGCTATTGCAGTTTATCTACATGACCTGGTCTGCTTCCCCAGGGTTGATGTTCCACATGATCAACAACCATCATCCGCAAGTTGGGTATGGATCAAAATTTGGCACCCCTCCAAGTCAACATTACTACTAGAGACGTCCAGTTTATCTGATATCTATATTTTTTGGGGGGTTGGAAATTGAGAGCCTGAAATCTCATCCTTTCACTTCTGAAATCTCACCCTTTTGTCATGGAAAATCCGCATGTTTTTTTGCTGATCACATCCGCAGATCTGGTAGCTGAGGAAAGAGAACAAAAAACAACCAATCATCAACCAATGTTCATCAACTATACATACATATATATATACATACATACATATATACATATATACACATATACATATTCATATTCATATAAATATATATATGATCATAGATATGTATGTTTTTAAATATCCATGACTATATACATATATATATATATATATGATTGTATATATGACAATATATATGATTGTAATTATAATCAATTATATGTATATATATATATGATTATATATATATATATGATTATATATATATGATTATATATATATGATTATATATATATGACTGTGTATATATATATATATATGATTAGATATATATGAATATGTGTATATATTGTATATATATAGATATATATGTTTTTTCATGTATATATATATAAGTGATTATATATATGATTATATATATATGATTGTATATATATATAATAATATGATGATTACATATGTGATTATATATATATGATCATATACATATGATTATATATGATTATACATCTAGATGTGATTATACATATATATATGATTATATATATATGATTATATCATATGTTTATATATATATGTGAGTATATATATATGGTTATATATATATGACTATATATATATGTGATTATATACATATATTTGATTACATGTATATGATAAAATATATATATATACACATATAATAGTATATAGATGATAATACATATGATAATGTATATATATACATATACACATGATAATATATATATGATAATATATATATGATAATATACATATATGATAATATACATATATGATAATATATATATATGAGACTAGATATATATGATAGTATATACATATGATAATATATATATGATAATATATATATGATAATATATATATATGATAATATATATATATGATAATATATATATATAAATATATATATATATATGACAATATATATATATGATAATATGAAAATATATATGATAATATATTCATATATATGATAATATATATATATGATAATATATATATATATGTATTATAATATGTATATATATAATAATATATATATGTATTATAATATATAAATGATAATATATACGTATTATAATATATAGGAACATATATATATGATAATATATATATATGATAATATATATGATAATATATATATGATAATATACATATATGATAATATATACATATATGATAATATATACATATATGATAATATATGATAATATTTATATGTATGATAATATATATATATGATTATATATATATATATGATTGTATACGTATGAAAAAATATATGATAATTTATATATATATATATAATCATATATATATGATTATATATATATGATTGTATATATATATATGATTATATATATATGATTATATATATGATTATATATAGAATTATATATATATGATTATATATATATGATTATTTATAAATATGATTATATATATATATGATTATATATATGATTATTTATATAATTTTATATATACATATGTTTATATATATAATTATAAATATATATATATATATATTTAACAGTATGTATATATATATGTATATCATTATATATATGTATATCATTATATATATATATGATTATATATGCCCTCTGTTTTTTCATGATTAAATGATCAAATGCCCATGGATTTTCTGTTTGATGGCTGAGTCACACCAGCTTGACCGCAAGACCCTGAGGCGCACCTTAGTGCCTCCCACCATGACGTGACCACCCACTTCCACTTTCTGCGTGGGCGCCAAGACCATCACCTCCATCAGGTGGGAATGTGGAGGGTTTTAAACATGGAAAAAGAATGGTAAAATTGAAGCCGCAAAAGTATGGGAGAAAATGGGGAATTGTCTTGTTTTCGTGGAGCTTTTGATTGGAGGCTCGTTAGCTCGTTGTGAGAATGAGACCTGATCTCACCCTTGGGATGTGGAGGCCTTGAGACATTTTGTGTGTTTACTCACTTGCCAGATTCTTGTCATCCCAAACATACTGCACTGCCCAGTCACGGATTTCGTTCAATACGGCTCTGGGTGAAGGTGGCCCTATGAAAAAGCCACAACCACAGGATGTCATGGGAGACACAGACTTTCTAGGCAAGGACATCAAGAGTACAAATATAGGTCATCTGCATCTCGAGACATTGGGGAAATTGATTCCACAAGTTCTTTATAAATACACAAGAGTTCATTGGACTTCTTTGGGCTTTGAAACGGCGACCCATCCAGAGTTTGTTCCGTGACTTTATGGGTCATGCAACCCTTTTTTCCAGATGTTTCAAGTATTTGACTGTGCCATAATATCATGGTAGGTTCCTTGACTGTGCCGGGGCTAAGAACCAAGTCCAACTTAGGAATTCCTCGCCGGAGATATATAGACCATGACCATCTAGCTTTGCCAGAAATCCTCTGCAAATACTGGGGTTACCTTCCAAGCCCCGGCCCCTGAACGCGCCCCAAAAGGTGTGACCTTTCAGGCTTCATTTGGAGTTCGGAACCAGAATTAGTTCATCCATTTATACCCTCTGGTTATGACTAACAGTTCGCCATGGTAAATTTATGGCCTATTTAATTTATAGATGCTTTACCGTTCTTAATAGCCTGGTGGATCTTTCCATGGCGAACTGTGAATGTCATAACCAGAGGCTACTCTTTGAGAAACCTGGATATAACAAGCAGATGATGATCCCGATCGGCTTCGATCCGTGATGATCCTCCAAGTACCTTTTTTTGATTAGCCACCAACTATCTGGATGATCATCAGAAACACCTCTGAAGTATACGGCTAGTTTGGGATAGAAATACCCTACTGAACCAGATTTTTCTTGTTCGTAATAGGAATTCACCACCCCAAATGACTTACCATGGTTATCCAATTTTACCATAAGATTATTGTTTTGTTGGTGGTTTTTTCAACCCCTCTGAAAAAAATGAGTTCGTCAGTTGGGAGTAGCAAATTCCCAATACCCAGATGCTCCATGGTGCTGGAATATTTACCTACATTTGCCCTAATAATCACCCAGTCATGTAGGTAAATATACCAGCACCATGGAGCATATGGGATATATGGAAAGTCATAAAAGTCATGTTCCAAACCACCAACCAGATAGTTATGAAACCATCAATCCAGTGCTACATCCAGGACTGGAAAGCTGGGATCCCTCACCAGTACCATGACGATTAGGCCGTAGAGCACTGAGGGGCCAAGGTCACTGAACCTGCTGGGAGAAGAACCCAGTGATGTTTGGTGAACTAAAGATCTACAATAAACAGCAATAAAGCCCAGCTATTGGACTTAGAAACCAACTTAGCTAAGTAATGTGCCCCACCTTGTATGAACAGGGCTCCCATGATACAAAGAGGGTAGAAATTCGCTAGGAGAAGCAAAATGACCAACAAAATCGTGGTTCGTGGTTCGTCACCTTCACAAACGCTCCACCACGCGCAAAGCAGACCCTTGTGACATGTGAGGACAGCAGTCCCCCTGATTGGTCTTGTTTCGCCATGTTTCGCATTGGGTTGGCTCTAGGTTTCTGTGAAAGGGTTGTGAGGAAGAAAGATGCAAGTTGATCACCACTGAGAGGAAACCTCTACTTCAGTGCGACAAGCGACGCTTCAGTTGAAAAAAGCGTGCCGCTTTTGGACCCTGCGACTCCGTAACGCTATGCCTCTTTTTAACCATAACGAAGCCCACAAGTTCCAACAAGTTCCAACCTGGAAATCTTGTTCTCGTCCCAATGATTTCCCAATGATTTCCCATGGATTTTCCTATGCCATGATCATCCCGCCCCGTAGAAGGCGCGGCGCCAAGGCGCCTCATTCGCTCCATCTCGGACCAAGCAGCCACCACCTGTCCGCTGGGACTAAAGATCAAAAGCCTGGCACCCGAATCCGATCACATCAAGATAGGTACCCTCTGGTGATTTAACATAGCTATAGAAAATCCACCCGTTTTTAATAGGTAAACCATCTATAAATGGGCCATTTCATAGCAAACTGTTAAATTACCAGAGGGTAGCTATGGATTCTTCTTCGCTGTGGCATGCTGTGTTTCAAGGTCCCATCCCCAGTGGATACTCTCGGATTCGATCTAGTTTCATCAACAAGTCCCCAGTTCACTGATCTCCGAAATCGGGTGGCAAAGGAGGAGGAGGTACACCACAAGAATCATCATTTGGCCATGCGCCATGTCACCTATCACGTTCATCTTTACCAAGAATAATGGAGAAACTGGTTTGATCAACAAGAATCACGGAGATCAAACCATGATTTTCTCATGGTTTTCCCATATATTTTTCTTCCATATTTGATCATGAGAAAACCATGTTCCCATTATGCATATCCAGAATCATCTGGTTGGTGGTGCAACAACCATCTTGAAAAATATGAGTTCGTCAATGGGGTTGGGATGACATCCCATTCATATTATGGAAAATAATCCAGTCATGTTTGAAACCACCAACCAGTTATCCATGATTATCCATTATTGTTCAGTATCATCCATTCTTATCCATGATATCACAGATGATTTTCCCATTAATCTTCCCATTTTCTGTGGCCGAGCCGAGCCATGGACACCCGGCCTGTTCCTGGTCATGGAGGCCCAAGGCCTTGGTGGGCACCTTCACCGTCCTTGGCGCAACCAGAGGATATGAAATCCCAATCCGTTGGGATATTAAGCCCATAACTATGGTGACATTATAAATTACATATATATAATATAATATAATATGATATAATATAATATAGTATATAATATAATATAATATATAATATAATATAATATAATACAATAAAATATAATATGATATAATATAATATAATATGACATAATATAATATAATATATAATATAATATAATATAGCATAATATAATATAATATGATATAATATAATATAGTATATAATATAATATATAATATAATATAATATAATATAATATATAATATATAATATAATGAAATAAAATATAATATAATATAATATATAATATACTGAAATATAATATAATATGATATAATATAAAATAATATAATATGATATAATATGATTTGATATAATACAATATAATTTAATATGATATAATATGATATAATATAATATAATCTGATATAATATAAAATAATATAATATGATATAATATAATATAATATGATATAATATAATATAATATATTGTAATATAATATAATATGATATAATATCATGTAACATAGTATAATATAATATAATATAATATAATATAATATGCAATAGATAATATTTAATAAATAATATACAATATATATATATATATATCAATATATAATATATAATGTATAATAAATAATATACAATATATATATAATATATAATATATAATATATAATATATAATATATAATATATAATATATAATATATAATATATAATATATAATATATAATATATAATATATAATATATAATATTATATATAATATATATATATATTTATATATCCACTTCCAACTGGAACTGCACTTTCAAGTACTTCACGTATAGCTATGGAAGCCATGGCCTAGAAACAGTTCGATGATTCACCTATGTTTCTTTTACTGCCATAACCTATAGCATGGACATTGCCACAGGTCGTAGGCACTAGCCTGCTTCCTATCTACTATCAAGAACCTAGGGCCTCGCTCACTGATTCATAATGTATTAATGAAACAAAAACTTCCCATGTAGCAAGATTATCGTGGTTATTTTCCCCAGCAAACTGTGAGGGAAACAATCTTAGGGAAACAATATTAGGGAACCACATGGATGTTCCATTTGGGGATTTCCGAACATGGCTGATGGTGATTTTGACCAACAACAATGACAATATGCTGGAATATCATTGAATTTGATGGGGATGTTCTAAGTCGAGACCCAAAATCCCTCCAAGTTATTGGTGTCTCACCAATGGTGAATACGGTGTTTCACGGTGTTTCACGGGTATCCCTTTGGGCGTTGCACCCAAAAAATTGGCCAAAACTCCAAGATTTCACCCTCCATCTGGTTATGACATTCACAGTTAGCCATAGAAAATCCACCCATGTTTAAGAACGGTAAACCATTTATTTCGATTAGGGCCATCTATACCATGGCTATGTTAAATAACCAGAGGGTAAACCAAGAATTTCACTCAGAAAGATAGGTTTCTCATGGTTTCTCTGAAAAAAAAAGAAACAAAAAGGCTGCAAAAGAGTCTAGGGATTTCTACGAAATACGACATACCTGTGTGCCATCAAAAGAGATGTCTCATGTGTCCTCCATAAACAGCCTCTTTCTTGGGTGGTGCCAAATCCAACCTGTGTCTGTCAAAGAAAAAATGATGGAAGTTACAGGGGGATGGCATTAAAAGTTTGGATCTGCGCCAAAACAAAACGATACTCTCTGGTAAACTAACATAACTATGGAAAATCACCATTGTTAACGGGTAAATCCACTATTTCTATGGCCATTTTTAATAGCTATGTTAGTCATTACCAGAGGGTAGATTCCCCAGTGATAACTCAGTTCGCACTGCCGCCAGCAATGGTGGATGATCGCCCTCGGTGCCCATCGCAAACCGCCTTGTGGCGCCCCGAAAATTTCGAGACGAGTTGCAAGAGGAAGTTCTCCAAGTCCATCTTGACGATGGAGTCCTCCTTAAGGAATGCCTGGATTTCCAATAGCGAAGCATGCGTAAAACAAAAAAAAGTGCGTTCAAGCCATCGAAATATGAGGCATTAGGGGATTCTCATCCCAAATAGGGTTGAAAATATAAAATTCAAGTACATATATGATGATAATAATAACAATAACAATAGTAAAACTAATTAGTAGTAGTAGTAGTAGTAGTAGTAATAGTAGTAGTAGTAGTAGTAATGAAAGTAACAAGAACAATAGAAACAAGGACTAATTATGAATACCACAAACCCATTCCGTTCATACCAACTGCACAGACCAACACCGCTTGGATTTCTCCTCATGAGATCTGACCTATTTCGACAGTGCGATGCTGCCGATCCCAAAGCCTTAATTACTTCCGGTACACTCCCCTAAATTAACATAGACCCTGTCAAATAGGGGGTTGGAAGAGTACTTTCCCCTGAAAAGCTTTAACAAGTGTTGGTTTTCAGGGTCGATGTTAATTTGGTGGAAGGTAATTGGTGACAGTTTGCTATGGAAGCCATGGTCCATTTAGTTCCAAGCTGTGTACCAATCAAGAATTACCAGAGGCTTGATTTCATGTTTGGTTCAGATCTACCAATCCCTTCCTCTCGTATCAAATACGCTCCCAAACGACTCCCCTGGTTTAGTATTGGAGCTAAGTATTTGTTTTGGGGTCCCATATAGGGGGTATTTAATATTCGGGGGATGGGATTACATCACAAGATTCTGCCACCCATCTGGTCCATTGACAGAATTTGAAGTCCAACATCTGATTTAACGGGCCATGAAATTGAGGGCTTCCCCAATCTTAGCCATGATAAATTTCTGGGCTGACCAGTCGGCCATGTTCTGTGAAAATGTGAATCTACTCAGATCACAATTGATTGTTGCTTGTATCAAATGTACCCTTTGCACCTATCTGGGTATCTGGGCATAGGTCAAAAGTGACCCAAACATGTTTGATGATGAAATTTATGTATATCGATCATTGTTGCCCGTATCACGGTATGGCTTGCAAAAATTGAATATTCACCTTGTAGTTGGTAAATGTCCTCAGCTTAACTTGATGGCTAAATCCCCATCCTTGAGACACTGAAACTGCTTCAACCATCCATTTTTGGGGCTCCACAAATGGTGTTTCCAATTCTTGGCGCCTTAAATCTGCGAAATGGAGCTTTCCTAAAATGGGGCTGCCCATTTTAATCATCCAAGTCATTAGACCATTTTAAAACATGTGGGATCCTGCTGAGAACCCCTAAATAGAAATTAATGTGGTTAAAACACTGTCACAAACCACCCATGACTGGGAACGGTTCAAAAATCTCCCACCTATTAAAAATGGTGAGTCATTGGGTTATTGGGTTTTTTTTCAATGGGTTTACCAACAGATCATCCACCAGCACCAAAATTTTCGAACCTCCCAACTGGCGGTGCTCTCATCTTTCTCATAGGCACGAACCCCTCGATCCTGGCGCGTGCAGCGATGTTCACCCGCATCCGAAACGTCCAGAGGTTCAGCGGTCCACTTTCTATTCTGTGTATAAATATATATATATATATATACATATGTATATATATATATATATGTATGTCTATAATAATAATATATATATATATATATTATTATTATAGACATACATACATATATATATATACATATGTATATATATATATGTATAGATATATGTATATATACTAATATAAAATATATATATATACACACACCCACACATACATTCCCCCCAGAGATTTGAGATTTGACCAGTTCCATGGATAGATACCAATCTTTTTTGATTCGGATGCAGGTGCAGGTGATGCAGTTACTTCTGGGGTTGCTAGGGGTTACCCCAAAAAATACCCGTGGAGATGGATGGATTTGGAGCGGAGGGAGCCCCTGTATTACCAGAGACCTTGAGGGGTGCTGCGGATGACCCCCATGGAGGGGTCGCCATCAAACAAGATGGAAATTCCCGCCGATGGAGTTCGGCCATGGCCACGAACGACGGCTCAGTATTTTTCCAATCATGAACAGCCTTGCTTATATATGTATACATATATATGTATAAATATATATATATATACATATATACCCATTCTTAAAACCCATTCTTGAAACCCTTTGGGAAGACATGTCTCCAATTCGCTAGGCTTCACAAGTTCACACGGCTCATATCTGCCCATGGGCATCACAATCCCGTCCCAGGTCCCAGGTCCCAAAGTTTATCCGTTGCCCGATTTTGGGCTGAACATGGCTGAAGCACTCATTTTTGTGACCAAAATCCAGTTGGATCATCTCATTGCGAAGAAAATACCAAAAAAAGACAGATGAAATAGATCCCCAGTGCAAAAGATCGATAGACCCAGCTTAGCCAATAGCGACAGCGGGGCACACCTTCTCAGGTCCAGTGAGGTCCGGGCTGGGGTCCGTCACCACTTGCTGATCCTGGTTGAATGCTACACATGTCAATCCATATCCATTACCCTCTGGGAAACATACAAGAAACTATGGAAAATCACCATTTTTATCCATTTTTAATGAGTAAATCAACTACATTCTGATTGGTGGTTTCAACCTACCCCTCTGAAAAATGATGGAGTGAAAGTCAGTTGGGAGTATGACATTCCCATATATTATGGAAAATAAAAAATGTTTGAAACCACCAACCAGCATTAAAACCATGCAATTATACGAGGTATAATGGTAATTATTCATAAAGAGGGAGAAAATGATGTGGGTCAATCCTGGAAGAACGATACAATATGAGATTGTTTTGCTGGGATATAGATTACCTAGAATCTGATATTTCCCTGTGACTGAAACCATCAAATTTGGGGGTTTATCCCCGTTGGCTATAACTGGGATGAACCACCAAGCACAAGGGGAATATTTTTTGTACGTGCCATGGTCAGGTGCCAATCCCAAAATGATGTGATGTTCATTCTATGGCAGCGTTAAGAGGAAAAATGATGGTCAACTTAGGTGGGAATGCTTTGTTATGGTCATGTCTATTTCAAATGCACTTGGTATTATATATATATATAAATAAATATACAGACATACAGAGAGAAAAGATGTATATATATATACATTTATATATATATGAGAATGTTGATATTGATATTGACGTGTATATCATATCTATACATATATATATATATATGTGTGTGTTTATTATTAATTAATTACATACACACATAAGGCACCGGTGGCACCGGCGGCAGCGGTCCTCTTGACCTTCCCATGCCTGCCGTGGTGGTGCCGTTGCTGGTGACGACTGGATGATTTGGGGCTACCCCCATGGAAACCTCCTCGGCTCCCAAAAGGGAGCCCTAAAGCCTATAGGTTGCGAGTTTGCCCATGAAAAATGGCATTAAAAATTGGGCAATCTATGTTACATTTTGAGACACACTCCAAAGAAACTTCGCATTCAACGCTTTTGTTGCTCATAGGGCTTGCGAAGGAGAACATCTACTCTTCACCCATGGAAGGTGGAGAGAAACAACAGTTCCCGCAGTTTTTCTCCCTTCACCCCTCTTTACCCTCCAGTAATATAAGAATCTAAGCTATCAGATTTCATGACCAGAGGCTTTATCTATAAGCTTTTGCCCGTGAGATTCGCTTTTTTCCATCAATTTGTTTAAGTAAAAATTGACAGAAAATGTACAGAAAACACGGCAAACCCATGTGATTTTAAACATTTTGGCTCATAGAATCCATGATTTCCTGTCGAATTCCATGACAAAACCATGATTTTGGCACCTCAACGAACATCTTGGCCAGGAAATCTAAGGCCAAGGGTTCAACATTGCTGAACTCGTTCAAGGGCCTCAGCTTTTTTTTGCCAGATTTGTTTTGGAATTTCACAGGGAGGGAAAGAAAACCAGGGAAGTTAGACTTTAAACATGTATGATGCATACTATGTTTTTGCACAAAAAAAAGGACGGCGAAAAATCAGGGTCTCGCCAAATTGAGATGATGAAGCCCATTCTTCACAGGAAGTTTGGCTGCAAAAAATATACCAGGAAGTAACCAGCAAGTTGGGATTTGACCAAGAAAAAGGATCATTGACCTGGGAAAAATAGCAGGCTTTCACAGAAAAAATTGCACTTGAGCCGGCAAAAATTGGTGAAGCCTCCAATTGATCAAGGTTCTCAATATATTTCCTCCGGCAACATTAGTCGCCTTTGGTAGTAGATCGAATACCTTACTGCAATTTACCATGGAGCCACAAATTGTTGGAGAAAGCCATTTCTGGTGGTTTCGAAACGCGTATCCCAAAAACAACGGTTGAATATTTTGGATGACTATCTTCTTACCGCTGGTCCACTCTGATGTTCTCTCATGTTCTCTCTACCTCGCAAATGCATGAAAGAAGAGACCTTCCCAGGGGACCTGAAAAATCCTTAGGTTTGCAGGTGAAGTTACCCGCTGGTAATTTAACATAGCTATGGAAAACCACCATTTTTAGTGGGAAAACTCACTATTTCAATGGCCATTTTCAATAGCTTTTTGTATGTTTACCGGAGGGTAGATGAAAACCTCGAAAAACTGGATCCTTTCCGAAACAACAGAAACGCTTGAGAAATCATCTCGGTCAGCATCTCGGTGTCCCAACTCCACGCTTAAGAGGCCACAACAGGTGGGAGCCCGTTGGCACTGAATCTCCAAGTGTTCCTTGGGCCATTGGGGAGGCTTTCTAAAAATCATTGGCACCATTGGGTCATCCCAAGAAACACATTTCCAAGTTCCATATATATATATATATTATATATTATATATTATATTATATATTATATATTATATATTATATATTATATATTATATATTATATATTATATATTATATATTATATATTATATATTATATATAATATATATATGTCATATGTGCCATTTCTGTTGAATATATCCGGTGGGCATGGTGTATCCCTTTTCGTAAGAAAGGTTTATAAAAAAAAAAAAAAGTGTATTGTTGAGAGAGTTGGAATATCCAATGAACGCTCATAATAAACACCCCATATTGATGGTCCCAAATATGTGTAAATCCCCCTATTGAACCATGGTTTACGGGGGGGGTGTTTGACATGAACAGGGGATGGGATTATGTTGAAACAACATGAAACAACTGCTGTAATGTGGATATAGTTTATATATGTGTATATAATCAACATTTCCACAATGGCACAATGGGATTATATGGCTATATTATGGATTATTCAATGGATTATGGCTGGCTAATGTTTTATATAATCATATTCAATGCCATTCGCCAGACCCGATTACCAAAAATAGATTTTCGCACCCAATGGATCCCAGCTGACTGGGATGATCTGACATGACGTCTGTTCCCTGGATCATTCAAGGCTCCCGGCTTATGTTTGGAAAAAAACTATGAATGTCAATGATATAATCAGGGAAACTGACTGTCCTTGAGTCAAATCTATTTTGAGCCATAGCGAAATTTTGGTAATGAAGATTGGTCATATGTTTAGGTCACTACCCTTTTTGGGGGTTGAATCAATAACCAACATATTCTGGTGGCTGTCATATCCATACCTCCATTGTTGCTGGTTAAACACCCATTTTATTTCTGTCGCTTGATATCCAAATAATCCCTTGCCCTAGGCCCTATTTATAAACAACCTCCCAGGACCTCTGTATTCAACCTCTTTGGAGCCCCATTGGGCGGTTGAAAAAAATCCAAAACCAGGGACTTCTCAGAAGATCAGCTAAGAGGACTTATCCCACCGACAAGTAACTGTTCAATACTTATGGCCAAGGGTTATCCGGCTGATGAGTCAAAACATGTCAGATATGTCAGAACAATAGTGTAATTTTCATTCTTCACCGGCTACTCATATTTTTTGTCATCAGGGTCATCGTGCAGATTTCGGCTTTTTTTTTTGCCAAAAATTTCACGGCGAAATCAGGTCCTAAATCAGGTCCCATGATGCCAAGGTACGCTGGACATCGACATGTTCATGGCATACTTTGCTGCCTGGTGGGATCATCCCAAGGTGGATCACTGGCGACCAGGTCTGTTTTCAGTTACATGTTTTTCCGATGGTTTTTACCATAGAGCTGTGGATCATTATTGCTGCTTGGTGGTTTTAACATGTTCAAAAACCATCTTGAAAAATGATGGAGTTCGTCAATGGGTTTGGGATTGCCCCATATATGAAATGGAAAATAAAATTCATGTTCCAAACCACCAACCAGTGGCTTATTGTCATGTTCTCATTTTCTCAGTGCGCTCTTGATGGCAGGGTATACCTCAGCGACACAGCCATGAACCAAAGATGTGCCGTGTAAGAATGGGCTTCTTGGATGTGCGGGAACCATGCATCGTAAGTGCTTCGTAACCCTTATGCAATCCATATATAACTGGGGATATTCCAACTGGGCTATAATCTGGAGCCACTTCTGATTCCTGGTCCCCACACCCCCAAGCGGTCACATCCCCACATTCTGTCGATTTTCTGGTTCGGATCATCCATTTTGGGACATTGCCCTGAAAATAGGTGTTGTGCAATTCCAAGTTGCTGATGGTCTGGGTGATGTCCCCATGTTTTTCTGGCTAAAAATTTTCATTGTTGCGGTTCAGCATACCCCAATGAGCATCATACTGTATGAGACTTTTAGACCGTCGACCACCATTCCAAGCGACATTTGAATCCCCCAAAAATTGGAACATCTGCACTCTTCAGGCGAGAAAGATGTGGCCCCTTCCCATTCCTCCCAACACCCAAGAAATGGCACCACGAAAGAGAAGAGCAGCGTACCAATATCGCCGATGACCTGCCATGGACCAATGATGACCAATGGTACCAGCACCAAAAACCATGGGGGGCTAAGAAAACCCATAGGAGTTGATGCTTCATAACCGCCTCTACCTCTGGCATCTCTGGGAACAGTAATCCTCCAAGCACCAGAAATTGCCTCGATGATCGTGGTGAAAACATCGTACCTCGCCAAAGTGCCATCCGAATGTTTTCCCAAGATTCAGAAATAGGAATTAGATGTTGCCATTAGATTTGTGCATTTATCATACATACATATGTATATATATATATTGCAAAAAAAAATATGGATATAGATATAAATGTAGATATAGATATAGATATAGAATGATATAGATATAGATGTTGAACGTTTATGCTTATGTTACTCTATATATATATATATTGTTCCCTTGTACTAGTAGCATATTCTACACATTTTCTGGTGTGCATTCGGCCCTCTCTTAAAAGGGTCACCAGCCATCGCCAAAGAGATCCTTCACAGACATCAAACCTTGGCCGAACATGAAGTCTGGGAAAATCCAGGAATTTCATAGGGGAATTTCATGGGGAATTTCATGGGAAAATATGGTTTATAAAAACCAACCATCTTGAGGAAATTTCAAGTGGATTGTCAGAAAATATGACAACCAGTAACAATTAGAAATTCTGACTGGATTGATTTCAGGGAAAAGCTTAACCGTGACCCAAAATCTTACGCATGTATATATATATATATATATATTAATATATATTATATACATATGCATATCTAGGGGGTCTATCACTTACTGTAAATTTCAACATAGAGAAGGGTTGTTGACCAGGGTCAACCTTGGGCCTGATTCAGCCTCCAGTTGGGGGCATCATTGGCGAGTACATGGGGTTACCTTGAACTGGCTTATTTAGTTCTGTGGCATATTCATCGCTTGTATGGCAGAATAAATGAGTACAACTAGCATTGCTTAATCATATATAAAGGAATCCCAAAATTTGTGTATATATATATATATATGATATATATGTATATCAGAAATTAAAAAACAAACTTATCGGCGGACATTGCTCAAAACTAGATACGTACCTGGTACATGATTGGTATATGGAAATCATACTATATAATAATTAGGTACCTGGTATTGGATACCCTCATGGAGCTATCATGGGCATATCCAGCAACAAAAAAAGCAGGACATCATGGGAAATTGGGGCAGTCTGAATCCACAAACCTAGGCGCAGCCTCCACAGCAACTGCCTTCAGTGTGGCCGTACTGCATGCAGATGCCATTGATTTCAGCATCCGCCACTTGCGTTTCCTGCAGCGGCTAGGCCGGTTTAAAACTTCAGTGAGATCTTCATCATCATTTTTTGGATGTCTTCGACCCCTATCAAGTACTAAAACCATTTCAAACCGGCCTTTACCAGTTGGTTTATTCGCAGTGAAAGTTCGCTGACCCAGATTCCCCTTTTTCTCCGGATCGAATCCCCCATCTTTCTTGCAGAATCAATATTCCATCATCTTTTGGGTGATTTTATTCCCATTTTCTCTTGAAACATCGGTTCTCTAAATGTGCTTCATCTCGCCATTTTTTCTTTTTTCCTTGGGGGTGCAGTTATAACAGTGATAACTTCATATACAACCATAGCTCCCATAGCTCCCATAGCTATAGCTCTTTTTTCCCAATTCAAGGGGAGGCCACTGCTGGCAACATCGAGTTGCGTTGGTGCCGGTGGTCTGGTAGAACTGCACCGCGGTGCAAAACTTGGGGCTGTACTTGATCTCGTTGGCCCAGGCAGTACCTGACCCACGGCCAAAAACTACCCCTTGTGGCCACCTTTTTTAAGGTGCATGAAATGCAGGGAGAGAAAAAGGGGTCAAGTATAGATGGAATGGGAATATCATGGAATATGATATAATGATATAATTTAATGTTGATAAAATCACAGATACGGGGATGGATCAAACCTATGTTGCCATTTTGGGGGGGATAAATATCTTTTTACCAGCTACTATTGTTCACCAGGGTAAGAGCGTTTTGACCCATACCACAGTAATAAATCAATGGCTCAACTCCATATGCTGATCATCTCTGACAAAAACGTTTGCTTGGCCAAACTGAAAACATATATATAATATCATAGTATCATAGATTAGAAGTATTTGAAGAGTCCTAAAGTTTGCCTGGCACCAATTCCGGTTTCTGCTTATGTCCAATGTCGATAGACAACTTCTAGATGCGCAGTGCGGCGGGTTGGAAAGATTCTTCTCAGATAGTCTCAGGTATGCCCCTTCTGTTCACACCAAAATAGCTGGTGGATGGATGATCCTCTCCCCAAGATGATCTTTATAGATAGGTATTAATCATTATTAATTAATCCATAGCCATTTCAGCACCATTTCAGCAAATCTGATCCACTGGGGCGAGTCTGGAAACGGTGCCATCGTGCCATGACCTGGTCATGGCAGTCTAGGATTCCGCACAGCTTGACACTGTGCAGTAGTCTTTCCTGTCGACGGATTTCGGCCGAATAGAGACACCTATGGGACCTATAAATTGCATCGTGTTTTCCGGCATAAATTGAAAGCAAAGCTAAATATATGTGGCAAAAACATCAGGTTGTAGGAAAGTGACCAGATGTACTCACTTCCAAAACATGAAGCCAAACAATCCATGACAGTTCCACTGCATACATACAGCATGAGAAAGTTCTACTCTTCCTCCCGATCTGTACAACAGCTCCAAAATAGATCGAAACGTAACCTGAAAGCCTGAAAAATAATGAGTTTTCCAAGTGGGTAGGTGTTTCATTTTTTTTCGTACCCCTTTTCATCATGGTTTTTCAAACGAAAAATCCATGATTGATCCAAAAAAAATGTTGGATTCGTTCCATTCAAACTGACATATATCTTGACAAATTATGTCCTCTGGTAAATTACAATAGCTATCTGTCTATAGCTATGGAAATTCACCATTTTGATAAGTAATTGAGCTATAAATGGACCATGTTCAATAGCTATGTGAAATTAGCAACCTGAAAAGTTCGGCCAATTTGGAGAGGGCCACGATGTTTTCTCATGCTACACAGCTATCCCCAACAAATAACCAACAGATAATTGGGAATATCCCCGTATAGGCCTATAAATAGCCAAATAATATGATTGGTAACAAACCATACTGGTTGGTGGTATACCTACCCCTCTGAAAAATATGAGTTCGTCAGCTGGGGTTATTATTCCCAACTGAATGGAACAATCATCCAAATGTCCCAAACATTTCCAAACCACCCACCAGAATATAATATCCGCCGACCCCGGCAGACGCAAGGGGGAGCGCGCCCGGGAATAAGACATTCGACCCTTTAGGGTAGAAATGCATATAGCCAGTAGCCAGCAGCCAGCGGCAATAGTAGCCATTAGGCAGTTTCGGACTACTACCACTACTATTCTATAGGGTAGAACAGCACATAGCTAGTAGCCAGCAGCCAGCAGCAATAGTAGCCAGTAGGCAGCAGTCGGCAGCCAGCAGCCAGCGGCAGTAAGACGGCACGACGCCAGTAGCCAGTAGCCAGCAGCCAGCGGCAATAGTAGCCAGTAGGCAGCAGTTGGCAGCCAGCAGCCAGCGGCAGCAAGACGGCACGACGCCAGTAGCAGGCAGCCAGCAGACAGCAGGTATAGAAGCCAGCAATTCAGAAGGAGAGATAGAGGCAGCAGCCAGCTAGCAGCAGGCAGCAACTTCTAAAAGGGCGAAAAAATGAAAAACATAATATTTTTGTACGATTTCAAAAGGGGCGTTCCGGCTCCGGGCAGCAGTAGCAGCGGCAAAGTTTCAATTTTAGAGTAGAGTTTCAGAAGTGACGTTAGGCCCTTTTTTGGGGTTCCTTTGCTATGTTTTGGGCACGAAATTAGGTGGTGGTTTGCTGTTTCGGATGTGTTTCGAAAAGGATGTCTGGCTGTTTGTTTCTTGCTTTGGGGGCTGTTTGATTGCAGCAGCACGACAGCAGCACCACACCAGCAGCAGCAGCCACCAGCAGCAGCACCAGCAGCAGGCAGCAGTAGGGAGCAGCAGGCAGCAGCAGGCAGCAGGCAGCCGCAGGCAGCAGCAGGCAGCAGCAGGCAGCAGCAGACACCAGCAGAGGCAGTTCCCCGGCGATCTGCAACAGCTTCGCCACCGTCACCCGTTGGGGTTCACCAAGCCCACAGGCGACTCCTGGCCGCCAACCATAGAACAAACAATAACCATCACTCAGCTGCACCTCATTAACTCAGACAATTAGCAATCATCAACCACAACACGCGACTCCCGACCAGACACTATATATTCCCTTATCTTGGTAAACTTCTGCTGTCCAATCGAGTGCGCCGTAATCGATTTCTTCTTCCTTCCTGGTTACCAAACAAGTACTTCGCACCCTACCATCCCGACTCCTCTCATGACCAACACTGCCGTTTTCATAACACAATTCCGCTCTACTGCTGCGCACCAGACACATAAAACACACAGGCTCAATCCTTGAATTGACTCCAAATCCAAAGCGACTTTTTCCCGCGCCGCGCTGCAGCTCCACATTGAAGGCATTCTGAGGTCTAAAGCCCTGACACCTCGAGACAAAGTCTCCCACAATTTTTTTTCAAGACATCTCACAACAGGGGACACTGAGTTGACTCCGTACTGTGAACTCCGCCAATCGGCTTTACACTCCTGCTATTAAGCATCTCAGCAGGAATTGGCAAGATCACTCACATATCACTCCGCCATCGGACTACTTCCTCCATTCTGCACACTGCTAATCTCCTGTCCAATTGCGGCCCACATGCACGATCTTGGCGATTCTCCGATCTGGCACCGCCCCCATGCGCATCACATAGCACTCCGAGTAGCACCACCAACGTCCTTCAGGCTCCTCAGCTGGGTCGCTTGATTCCAAACCTTCCAGCGACTGGCTATGCCACAATATCACCTCGGCATGCTCTGCAATATCGTCGTCCTGAGCCGCCTGCCCATGAAGTACTAACGGCAGCGCGTTGCCGCTGCCATCCACAATCTTCCCACGGCGCATTCCATGTCCGGCCATTGAATGCTGCAAAGGCCCCAGCTCCATGATCACGCCGCGCAAAATAGCACAATGGCTTGCATGAGAGAGATTCTCGAAGCAACTCACGACCAAGCCGGGCTCTGGAGAGATGCCGATGGACTTTGCAGGCCCCAACCTCAAGGAAGACATCCGAGAATTTTGAAGCCTGACCACTGGCTTGTTCTCTGGGTTGTTCCCCACCACTGTCACCTCGAACTTCTCCAAGACGATGGACGGAAGACCCCTGAAGCTTCTGAGAATTCCTTCTGGATCAGATGTCCATACTTCTCCATCGAGGGGCTCCACAGGCTCACGGGAACCAATCCTGAAGCGCTCGCAGCATGGAAAGCCAGCACTCTCTTCTTCGCATCGATAGGCTTCGGTTCACCCACGTCCACAATCACGGCTTCCACCGTAATCATGCTGCCCTTGTTCAGAGAATATACCTGCGCGAGTTCCGGCACTCGCAGTTCCTCCCGCACAACGTGCATTGGCGCAGCCTGTCTCTGCTTCTTCTTGGGCGAATAAGCAACACCTCCCACCGCTTCTGGGCGGGCTGGCACACCCACGCCTGCAGCCTCTTGAGCAGGAGCCAACGAAAGGCTGCCATCCTCTCCCAGAGGAGAATCTGGGATTTCTTCTACTCCAGCCATGATCCTGCTTGCTTGACCCCCACTGCTGCAACCAGGCACTGGCACAACATGTCATCAGCTTGGAAATCAAAAGCTTTACGAAGAACTCAAAGCATCAGCATCAAATAGCATCTCAGCACTGATGAGATAGCCGCAAGCATGAAGAAGCAAGGCATTCCCACGAAGCACATACACACAATCCATCCCCTGACAAAGGGACAAAGGACCTGATGACTTCGCCGCCCTTGCCAATCAAGCTACCAACAGCTCCCCTTAAATCCTTCAGGGTGCTGGGGTTTTCACGTTTTTCGGGTTCGGGGTGGGAACAAAGATGGTAAAATTCGAAGATGCGTTTTGGAGGTCCTTGTTCCCCACCTGCCAGGTGAGGGTTGTTAGATTTTATCAGAGCTGTTCTCCTCCTCCTCCGCCTCCGCATCCTCCTCCTCCATCTCCTCCGCCTCCTCCTCCTCCTCGCAGTCCAGATCCCAGTGGGCACAGCCGGACCTCCACCGTGACTTCCAGGTTGCAGTGGGCACTGCCGGACCTCAACCGCGACTTCCAGATCGCAGCGGGCACTGCCGGACCTCAACCGCGACTTCCAGATCGCAGTGGGCACTGCCGGACCTCAACCGCGAGCTCCAGATCCCAGTGGGCACTGCCGGACCTCAACGGCCAGATAGAATGCCAGAAGATATGCCAGATAGAATGCCAGAAGATATGTCAGATAGAATGCCAGAAGATATGCCAGATAGAATGAATGCCAGATAGAATGCCAGAAGATGCCAGATATGCAGATAGAATGCCAGAAGATATGCCAGATAGAATGCCAGAAGATTTGCCAGATAGAATGCCAGAAGATATGCCAGATAGAATGCCAGAAGATTTGCCAGATAGAATGCCAGAAGATATGTCAGATAGAATGCCAGAAGATATGTCAGATAGAATGCCAGAAGATTTGCCAGATAGAATGCCAGAAGATATGTCAGATAGAATGCCAGAAGATTTGCCAGTAAGAAAATGTATCAATGCCATGGTGGGGATCATTCGAAGTGAAGTAATTGGGCGGTTTTTGGTCGATTTTTGGTCGATTTTTGGTCAATTTTTCATAATTTTTTGGTACTGTCCACGCGTAAAAATCGTGTAATTTACAGTGTTTTTGTGCCTTTGGTATCCAAAAAAAGCTTCTGACAACATGTTGGAAACTGCGTAAATACCAGTGTTTTTGCAAGGCCCGGGCCACAAAACACTGCAAATACCGTGATTTTTGCTAGCAGAGGCTCAAAACCTCGTAAATACCGTGGTTTTGCGTTGGCGCGGAGCCAAAAACATCGGTATTTACCGTGTTTTTTGTTCCGAGAACGTGAAAAATCGCGAAAACACCGCCTATTTGACGCTTTTGGGGGGTTTGCAAAAACCGTCTATTTGACGATTTTGGGGGGTCTGCAAAAAGTACCAACTACAAAGATAACAACGACAACGACAACAGGACCAAGCACCAACAGCTATATATATAATAACAACAACAACAACCACAACCACAACCACAACCACCACCACCACCACCACCACCACCACGATGACGACGACGACGACGACGGCTCGCAGCATGTCATGTCCGCAAGTTCAGATGAAATCCCCCTCTCTCTTTCCCTCCCCCGACCCCTACAGGCATAGCCGGTGTGCGAAGCTCTACAATAATATACCCAATTTATAATAGCTAACAGACATTAACAGACCAAAAGAAGCCTCCAAAACCTGCATCTGTCAGACACGGCGTCTGTGGCGTCTGGGTTTGCCCCGCCCCTTGACAGGATCCGTGGGTGCTTCCACACAGAACTCGCGCACCTCGGGGGTAGATCCCAGGTGGCGATTTTTTGCACATGGGAATGATCAGAAAAAAAAACCAATGGATCGTCCATTTTCTGATGTCAAAAATCCCCATATTTTCTATATATGGCTGGAATGATATATGGATGATTTTTTGACAATGATCAGAACATCTTGCTGATTTAGCCAACCATCAACGGGGGCTTAACATGGCTTAACCATCAAATAACCACTAAAAGCTGAGGATTTGACCAACAATTTAAGAATTCAAATGCTACCAATTACGTTTCAGTTGACATTGGAAGCCTTCAAAGCTTTAGTTCTGCAGCCATTTCGGAAATTCAAGAGAGATTGTGCGTAAATCACCAAAAAATCATTGAATGTAGATCGAAACATTATATCAGTTGCCTGTACATTGCATGTTTACTCTAGTACTGAAACACTGCGCGCACGCAGACGTGATACGACTCCAGGTTACTTGTATGTGTTAAAATAGATAGGTAGATGGATAGATAGATGTGTGTGCATATATCTATATACATGTATACAGTACATATATATATATCGGTATAGTATCATTAAGAGCTTCGGTTTTGAGTCCATTCCGCAGCAGTTGAACACAAACGTTATTAGGGGGCTTGTGAAACGTGCACAACTCCTATGAAACGTGCACAACTTCTATGGAACGTGCACAACTGCTATGGAACGTGCGCAACTCCTATGAAAAGTGCGCAACTTCTATGATTTATATAAGTTCTCAAACACTGCAAAAAGCTCTTAACGATACTATACCCATATATATATATGTATATTATACGTACGTATATATGTCTAGATAAAAGGGGAGAAAAAGAAAACACAACCTCCCGTTCTCCATCCGCGCTGAGCTGAGCCCCCACAGTCGCAATGTGCGAAATCGCCACGACCTGGCCAATGGTTTGATGACACCGGAGGGTCATGTCAACCTCTGGTTATGACTAACAGTTCGCCATGGTATAGATGGCCATAGATGGCCCATGAAAATAGAGGCTTTACCTATTAAATCCTATGAATAGCATGGTGGATCTTTCCATGGCAAACTGTGAATGTCATAACCAGATGGTACTTTTGGTGGCAGACCCCAAAAATTAACCATGTTTTTTCTTGATCTTGGGTTTGACTAAGCAGCAAACCAGCCGGAACCCAAATGGCACTAGGGGTGGTTTTGTGATCCTCTCCGAAGAAAAAAGATGATGAGACATGCGTGTATTGACAAATCTAATTCCTGTGCAGCTCTTGTCACCCCTTTTTTCTTGATCTTGGGTTTGACTAAGCAGCAAACCAGCCGGAACCCAAATGGCAATAGGGGTGGTTTTGTTATCCTCTCCGAAGAAAAAAGATGATGAGACATGCGTGTATTCCCCTCTTTATTCCTCGGGGTATGGATTGTATGCATGGTTGCTCTGGTAAAAACAGTGTCCAGTCTTGCAGTAAACATGCATCTATGTTTTGCATCTATACAAAGAGTCTTAACTAACTACTATGCACTAATGTGGTAAACGAAATGCCATACATAAACCATCCCCAAGTCGTCACCATTTTGATAGGTTCTATCCATCCCCAGTCATGGCAGTTGACCGGTCGCCCGGTCGGACCGAAATTCAACCGCCCAGGATTCACAGCTCAAAACGGACCTTTCAAAGAACCCAAAAAAAAACAACTGAAAGTTGACCAATGAAGCTCCAAAAATCTCCCTACCCCCTTTTTCCTGGTCAAAGCCCCATTTTAGATGAGGAAAAAATGCTATTTTTTGATTGCTAGTGATCTATCTCTCATATCCTCACTATATCCCAGTTGCATCCCCCCATATGTCTCACCATATCACAAAAAAAACTATCTATATATATATATATACACTGTATATATATATATATCCCATTTTATTTTATCCCTACTATATCCTCATTATATATATATATATATAGGATATATATATATATGTATAGTGTATATATATATATATCCTATATATAAATCCTATTCTATCCCCAGCATTGCTCCCGCCCCATCCGCCAAGCGACACGATCCCACCAGGTGCACGCGGCATCGAGGCCCGTGACCACGAAGAGGACGATGGTCAGGGCCCAAACGAACCTCGGTTTCCACGGCTCGGTCCATTTTTAGGGATATACCATCTGGTTATTTAACATAGCCATGGAAAATGGCCCATAGAAATAGATGGTTTACCTGGGTTTACCTATTAAAAATGGGTGGATTTTCCATGGCAAACTGTTAGTCATAACCAGATGGTAAATATTCTGAATAACGGGAACGGCTGGGTTTTTGTCGGGGGGAAATGGCTAAGTTCCGTGCCACACTGGACGAAATCACAGTTCGAATGGCTAAGTTGTTGGTTTCCGGGGATATGAACAATTTTGGGGGTACCATGGGGTACCAAAAAAAACAAAAGGTTGGTGGTGCAAAAACCATCTTGAAAAATATATGAAAGTCGATGGGAAGGAGTATCCCAACAAATTATGGAAAATAAAACATGTTTGAAACCACCAACCATATAAGAAAGTATGGCATGATCACGATTTGGAGGGTACCCCAACCTAAGAAACTGGGGTTGACATTAGCTAAGTTGCTTTGGAAGTCCGTTTATTCCGTTTACTGTTGGATAAAATGGTACGATCTAGAGTTCATAGGGGGTTTTCAAGCAACAAACAAAACTCGGGGGTACCACTTTGTAGGGGTTTTAACATGTTTTAACCATCAACCTCGTGGAAATGGCCTCAAAAATCCCAGGGGCTTCCATCATGAGCCAAGTGTTTTGGTGCCGCCCCCAAGCTCCAAGGGATCCAAGGGACGTAGGAGAGAAGGTGGTGGATTGCGCCTCTTGGTTCTTCTGCGTCTTGGATTGGTTTCCACCGCCTGCCGAGTTTTTTTTTCGAAAACAGACCCTGGGGTCTGCCGAAGCCACCGAACTGTGAACCTCCTAGGCTTGTTGAAAGGGTCTTTATGCACCTTGAAACTGTCATAAGAATCGAATATTGTAAGGCATGTCCGGATCGACCCATCCCCTCCAAATCTTACTTAAAATCAGATTTAAAAAACTATCCATGGCATTTTCAGAGTTTCGGGAAGTTTGTCGGGGTCCCCAAGGGGGGCTTCCCTTGCCATCACCAAGGCACTGCCGTGTGCCGCAGCACCGGTACCACAAAGGTCAGCAGGAGGAACAGGGCCTGGCAGATGGAAATGGTTCATGGTGAAAAAATATCAATCTGGGTAAATTGTAATATTTCACTAACCTGAAATAAGGCCATTTTGGGGATCATTTCCCTTATTAACCATAGTTCCAGTGAGGTCGCAGTGAGGTCGTTATAATTTACCCAGATCAATGGATCGGCTTAAAGGAAAATCTTAACCGGAAGCCATGGATTTTCCTATGAAATATATGGAAGTTCCCTGTAAATGTTCCCGAAAAAAAACAATCCATTGAAAATATGTTCAAAGGAATTCCTGATTTATAAGATGAAACGTTCAGAATTTGGGATGTTGTACATCCATGTCATGAAAAATCATGCGATTCGCGATTCTCTGAATGCCTGAATCAGGAAACTCATTGCACATACAAAAAAATGAACCCTATGGCTAATGGTTGGTGCTAATCATCATCATCATCATCATCATCATCATCACCTGGTTGGTGCTTGCAAGTTAGATGTTTGCAATGGGACTTGATGGTTCAGATAATCATTGGATTGGCTAATGGTGGAAAATCGACTGAAAAAGATGCGCTTCCACTTTCGATGTTCGGAGGCTCAAACACCTCTGACGTGATTCATATCTGAGGAGGAACGAGTCATATTGGCTTTGCCATGTTAGTATCAATAGCACGATTTACGAACATGTATCTCAAGTGGTCATTCATACCCCTTCCATCGGAATATGTAAAAAAGCATAAGTAAAAAAGCTATCGGAACATTCATGTTTTTTTGCAGGGAGAAAACATGTTAGAATATGTTAGAATGTTCCATGTTAGTGTGGTAAATCTCAACCATTTGGGGGAAGCGGTGTCCAAGTCCCGACAAAACTCTGGCGTTGAAACCCAAGTCTGTGAGCTCTCGGACGTGATTTTTTCTGGTCAACGAAGAGTTTTTGCTAACTGTAAAAATCACCATTTTCATGGGTAAATGAGAAGTATTTTATAACTGTTGATAACTATTGATAACTATTATTCACATGAAACTGGAAAAATAACTAACTAAATTGCCATTTTCAATAATGTTCCACTACCAGAGGGTATCCTTGCCTGCGGAGCATCCCACAGAGAGCCCCAGCGAGTCCAATGCTGCCTGCGACGATCGAAGAATCAAGGGCGACTGAACAGAAAAAGAATGGGATGGGTGACAAAGTACCAATTTTCCACATCATTGAGTTGTTTTTGATAGTTGATTAATGACTTTATATCATAAAAAAAATGTGGAACAAAATACTAGTCTGCACGGGAGACAAGAAGTGGAACAAGCAATACAATGTGGCTCCGGATATGGTTGAATGCGGCACTCATACGTACAACTTCGAAACTAGTCCACGTACACTCATGACTTGAACGCATGGCGCACCCTGGCTGTCAAAATCCAACCAATGTCGAAGTATCACTTGTGACCCTTGTGAAGGTAGTCTTGAACCAGGTAAGGTTGATAGAAATTTGTGTGGTCAATATGTAAATGGAACGAAGTTTCGTCTCCAATCATCTCCGATAACAGGAAAATTGAGTGCTGGGATGAAGTCTGGGAATAGTAAATGAGCTTTGTACATATCTTTGTTGAATGTAATAACATAGATATATTTATTGCTATATATATGTCTGTCTTTCTAAATCCAAATACCTATCCATCCCGGCCATAATATACATCTATATATATATACCACTGCTTTATCTAAGGTTCCACTTCTAAGCCTACCACATCATGATCTCCCACACAGATAGTGCACCTGTCCGGGATATTTCCCGAAGTACAGGCGCATCTTCAGAATTCGCGCCACGCTGCTTCCGCTGATACTGTACCTGCGATACTAGGGTTTGGTAGTTGTCCTAATTGAACATCACCCAACTATTGGGGATAAGATCTCCAACTGATACTTGAAAGTGATGTTCAAAATCCCCAAAGCGAGAAAACTGAGACCTTTACCAAGCCATGGAAAACTCCACACCACCAGCATTGCCGGCACGGAATTCCGTGAAAATGGATAAGAAGGAATGCATCCCAAATCATTTCTTGATCAATTTCGATCTTATATATATGGGTAAATTATGATATTTCACTAACCTGAATCTTGCGGCCCATTTGGGGATGATTTCCCTTATTAACTATGATTCCAGTGAGGGAGAACAGTGAGGTCGTTATAATTTACCCAGACATATGGGTATGGGTCAAAATTCGGTACCCCAACAATTGGATGGTTAATACTAAACTAGACTAACATCTGTGGTCCCCTAGGTCTTCCATTTTGACCCACATCCATATCATAATATATCAGATATATCACAGTCATTGTTGGGTTATCACCATGGTTCTCCCAGAGTCACCATCGTTCATGAACTGAGCTGCAAGAGCCTAGCGGCCTAGGAACTTGCCGATGCGCGGGGGATGAATTACTTAAGTGGAAAAAGTTGATCTTTGCCATTGCATCCATTGCCGAATGACGTTACACGAGCCTTAGCATAGCCCAGAAAATGATTGATTCTATCGGATCTATCACAACGTCTCTTCCAAGCTTTTGGAAACAAAACAAATCCACCAAGTTTGATTGAACAAAATATTCTTATTGTGGGAAGCCCGTGCCCTGTAACAGTGAGCACAAAAAAAGCACCAGAAAAACCACGAGAAAAAGTGAAAAAATGGAGGTTTTTTTTCCAAAAGTGCTGGCTTCAAACAGCCATCTGTTTTGGAGCTGCCCTTTTTAGCGCGCTGCATGAAGTGACATAATCATACTGGAATTTCGTGTTTTCACAGGTTGTTCTGAATTTAGTGTTTCCACAGGTGATTTGAAGAAAAGAAAAAACTTTGCTGTCTTAGTTGTCAGGTCCTTACTTTTACTTTTAGAAGTTGCAAAAGATAGTTTTGAAAAAACGGGATTTGCTTGTGCTCCCCCTGGGGTGGTAGTTAGAATTAAAAACCATTTTTCCACTGTTACAGGGGCTAGGCTTCCCACAAATATTATATAAGTTTATTGCATATCTTGTAAAAGAAAAGCACATGCTTTTCTACCCACCCAGACTTTAGGGTACCACAACCACTGTTTTGAAAACAAATTAAATATATACACCACCAGAATTTCTCAACCAAACATCATCTACCCTCTGGTAATTTAACATAGCTATTGAAAATGGCCATAGAAATAGTGAGTTTTCCCATTAAAAATGGTGATTTTCCATAGCAAACTGTTAGTTTACCAGAGGGTATCAATCATATCATCCCCCGGTCGCCCCAAAAAAAAGTCGCCCCGGCGGTCACTGGATGGAGGACACAGTTTCAGCCTTGAAGCTCTGTCTTGAACGGGTGGCCTAAGCAGAAAACTGGGAGATCTGATGCGGCTGGTGGCTACCTTGAAATGGGATCCAGATTGGTAGGTAGTTTTTCCATTTTACCACCTTAAGTCAGGAAAAAAACATGTTAGTTGATGTCGATGTGTGTTACCCCATTTAGTTGGTTCGTTTGCTCAAATTGCTGCATGTTCCCTGTTTGTGAATGCTTTGTGGAATTTTGATGGTCGTCGAGTCGTTTGTGGTCATCCGATGAACAGCCAGGGAGGTGTCCTAAGTCATGGGTGTACCCCTAAATCGTCCATTTTTTGTTATCAGCTATGGGGGATCCCCACTTTGGAAACCCCCGAAAGGAACTGGAACTGGGCGCCCCTGCGTAGTCCACTGGCCAGTTCCTCATGCTGGGGAAACACTACATCCCGAGGCCATTCTTGATTTCACTTCACACATTCCGACGCTGAACTAAGATCTGAAAAAATCTATGCAGTGTATCTATGGAGTAAAGATGCTTAATTTACAAAAAGTCCCAAAGCTAAGGCTATGACGAGAACCTAGTTCCATGATTGACAGACGGCGGTTTTTTTTCTGGGGCACCAAGCGTGTAGAGCCAGCAGCCCACCGCCGCAATCAGCACAGACTCGGCCGGACAGATGATTTCAAATAGGTCTGCCAGGCAGTTTTTTGTGCTGCTTGGTTCCACATGTTCCTGGAGATTGTCATCCATTCTTCTAGAGTCAACCCCCCCTTCCACCGCATCCCCATCTGCCATCTAAAGCTATCTAAAAACAGCATTTCTTCATAGTTGTTCCGGGCTTTTGCTGGATCCACATCCAATATTCATCTCCCATGGTCGCCCAGGAAACTGGAGCTACTACCCTCCGGTAATTTAACATAGCTATTGAAAATGGCCCATTTATAGTTGATTTACCTATTAAAGCTGGTGATTTTCCATAGCTATGTTAGTTTACCAGAGGGTATACCATTTTAGCCATGGAGATCTCCCCTTAAAAACACCATCTTACAACCTGATATAAATCGTGGTGGAGCCTGGTAGCCAGTCCCAACGGCCAGTCCCTGCAAGCTCCAAGGGACCAGAGCGCTCACCAAGATGGTGGTGCTGCGCATGGCTTTCCGATAGACCTTCACGTCCAGATCGATCTCCTGCACGAGGCCAAAAGTAGGCGTGGCCACAACGGCAGCGAAACCATGGGGAAAATGGGGATTGAAGCAACAAAAAGAAGGATTCTAGGGGATTTATATGCATAAATCTACATGTCTATATATATATAGACATATATATATATTGCAGATGTGTGATAGCTAAGTTGACGCACGGACGCCTTGATGAACTGTTGGGTTGATGGGGTGTAACGAACTGTTGTGGCTTTGTAAACCCACCAACATGGGGGCCCTCACCATGGTATTTCCAGGATGTGGACAGGATTTCCCCATGTTTAGCCTCAAAAATCGAGGGAAAATGTGGGATGACATTTGACCAAAAATCAGTAATTACTAATATAAAACCTACCCAGCCTGGTTATGACTAACAGTTTGCCATGGTATAGATGGCCCATAGAAATAGATGGTTTACCTATTAATAGCATGGTGGATCTTTCCATGGCAAACTGTTAAATAACCAGATGGTAATTAATCGTTTTAGAAGGTATCGCATCAAGGTCCCTCTCAACATTTGGGCTGAGATTCCCTTCAACCTTACACATGTTAGATACCTCCAATTCAAGCAATGGGGTGAACTTAACCAGAAACCATCCCCCATTTCCCGTTTGTTCCCCCATTTGGAGGCTATTCAAAACCACACCAAATACCAAAAAAAACTGGCTTGTCGTGTTTATTTTACCCCACTGTCCCCTCTATTTCGTTGTTTGAATCCACTTTTTGACAGATGAATCCCCATGAAATCCTCGCCTGCTGCAGGATGTTTTTGCCGTTGGGGTCAAAGCCGGTGTCCCCCATCTCAGTGCTGCGTCGATGTTGAAGCAGCAGGAGTTGACCCTTTGAAAACTGAGTTGACCACCCTCCAGTGCCATAAAAAACGTGGCATCCATGAAAATCACCCTATTTTTTATGGGGCTTTTAATGGAAAAAATGCCATGAAACCAAAAATTTTATTGGATTTACCAGCTTGCTATTTTTTGAGTACCAGTCATGTTGGGATATTAACCCAGAGCCTGAAATGAGAAAGCCAGCTACAAAATATGGATTTAGACATGGGATGTCACTCAACTTCACTTTTTCATGACGTGGCCATCTTCAAACATCTGTGCTACCTGGATCTACCTGATACCACAAATCCATCCCCAACTCGTCAGTTGTCCCTTTTTTGATGCGATCCCACCCGTTGGATCCCCAGACCACACTGTCTCCAAAGATCATCACGACAAATGCCGGACCTCGCAGCTCAGCAGATTCAGCAGCTCAGCAGCTCAGCGCAGCTGATCTCGAAGTTTTCACGCAGCTCCCATAGTTTTTTCTCAACTCCGGATAAATTAGAACCATGGTTTATACCATATATTAATTGTGGGGGGTAGCCTCCAAATAGTCACAAGATTATACATGATTAGGGGGATACCAATTACATAATTAAACAGTCCAGGGGTTTATTAATCCAGGGTTGACATTATCCGTAACCAGGAGTTTGGTGGAGAAAAGAAACACCGGGGCCCATCATTTCAGCAATATCCAACACATGCGACGCGTCGGAGTTTTCGGTCCACATCTCCAGAAAAGTGGGCTCGAAACCCCGCCTATTCTTAGAAGAATGGCCCACCCGGACTGTCTAGTGTCTAGATGTGTCTAGATGTGTCCAGATGTGTCTAGATGTGTCTAGTGGGCATAATCAGCCTCTTAAATATATTGCAGTATATCCCATAGAATCCATGGTAACATGGATCCCATCAATATACCCCCTTTATGTTATACCAGCACCATGGATCCTATGGGTATTGCAGTGCTTATACTCCTACTTTCCCATGACAGGTCTTGTCAGTATGTCATGTAATACCACAATTCCCATGGCTGAAATCCAATCTTCGATTCTTCTCCGTTGCTTCGATACAAAAATCATGTCCGCAATCTAAGAATGGATATGAAAAAAATTGCCAGTCTGGCATAAATCAAAACCTGCAAAAAAAACTGGTTTTCACAGCAAAAAAGCTGCTTCTGGACATTCATCCTTCAGATGATCCAAGCCGTTGTTTGGTCCCAAGTCGAGGCCCCACCAGTACCATCATCGGACCATCCCGGTTTTTCGAGGCTGACCTGTGAGCAAAGCCACAAACAGCAACATCAGCCGCAAGAAGGTCAAGAAGGCGGCCTGCAGGGAGGGGACTGGGGAAGATCTCCTGAAAACTGATGCGCATTCCATGTGAGATTTGGTTGTGACAAAGTACCTGAATTTGGGAGAATCAAGTTTGGTCACTGAATTTGGGATCATCCTAAAGACATTGAAACTATGTGCACCAAAATTCCGAGCTTTGTTTGATCCCTCCCGCCTTAAGCTCCAGTCTGGGGGAGGGCCAGGTGAAATTGAGGATGGAGCGTTGTCGGCATTGGGGTTGCCACATACTATCCCCTTACTCACTAGCCAATGAACCTGCCAAACCTAGGCTAATCCAGTGCCAGCTGCTGATGGTGAACATGGCGTCACAAGATTTGGTCAACAAGAAAATGCTCCTTGGCTGAAATACCGACATAGATCATAATAGATCCAATTTGACCATCTGGTCTTTTTGTTCTGGGATGATACATCACAGCTTTTATTTAACATCACTTACTGGTGCTAAACGTAGGGAATGGATGGGTTGCTGGGGGTTGCTGGGATGATTATTGATAGTTACCCAGTGGATCATTCCTGAAAATTCCCTACGTTTAGCACCAGTAAGATCATGTAGAGCCAAAAAATGATCAGCAGCGATGCGCCCGTCCAAGTAACATGGAGGTCGATGCCCATGGCGTTCGGCCGTTCCACCTGCGGAAAACCCAATTGACCCCCTCGAAGTTGGGATGGTCTTCTCCGTGTGTTGAAAACCCAACTTTTGCGAAAAAAATGATCCAGTTGGTTAAAGAATATCTGGTTGGTGGTTGACCTACCCCTCTGAAAAATGATGGAGTGAGTTCGTCAGTTGGGATGATGATTAATTATTCCATATTATTCCCAATATGATGGAAAAATAAAATTCATGTTCCAAACCACCAACCAGTATATCCTATCTTGAAACTCACTGTGGCACCCGGATGGAATCACCTCCAACTTGGCAAACTCATCTGTCAAACCTACTAGCTAGTTGAGGCTGGTCCAGAGTCCACATAAAACCAGTTTGTATAACTCCAGTCCTAAACTGGGCTTTTGGCTTTGCACATCCAAGACTCTCCTTTTAAGCATGGATCAAGTTGAATAAATTAGGAGGAGTACCAATGGAATCATCAAAACATGCTCCTCTGTGGGATCTGAAAACATCCATTCTTGGTGCTCCAATCGTTTTGACTCATAACTCATACCCATCTCAGCATGTAAACTGCTTCCGCGGCGGGGCGCCTTGAGCAGATAAACTCTCCCATTTTCCGTGAGCACCAGGACAGTCTCATCATCCTTGAAGGAGCACGAGAGGAGTCGAAACATCATTGGTTGGTGATATCCCCATGGTTGCCTTGGCGACTTGGGGGAAGGAGAAAACTGTGGAACCAAAATTCCATGGTAAACACGATAAATGTCCTCAATCAGATATTCTTCAAGTGTTGGAGGACTTCTTGGGGCCGAAAAACAAAACACAACTTGAAAATTCACGAGGTATACCCTATATATATATTATATATATATATAATTTGTGCATGTATTTCTATATTTATATATAATCCCAAAGTCCCAATTTCGGATGGTTTCTGAGACCCCATTTCACCGGTCCCCAAGTCGTGGATCCATTTCCAAAAATGTTCCTGGAGCCATTTCCGGGCGCGCCTTTGGGCGGAAGAAGCCGAAGAGACCACAGGTCAGGATCTGGAGCAGAATCACCGTGACCGGATGAAACCTCAACGACTCAAACCCCGTGATGGTCCGTTCATGACATCAATGGGAGATGATTTCAGGATCCTAAAGTGGAGGTACTGTACCAATCTGTACCATAGATATAGGCCTGAAAAATAGGCCTGAAAAATAGGCCTTATATAGGCCTTATATATGGTAGATACCTCCAATTTAGGTACCTAGAATGGCCATTGATGTCATGAAAAGCCCAAGCCGAAGCGTCACTTAAAATGTGGTATGAAACCAACCCATATAGATCATTCTTTGAATTTTTGTGGCATGTGATATAACCAAGGAGTTGCCCAGAAATGTGGTATACCTCATTTTTCCAAGTCATGGATATGGGAAACTGAAATGGAGAATCCAGCAGCTTGTGCACTAAAGTTTAATTATATATATATATATGTATATATGTTTATATTTCTATATATATGTTCTCTATTGTCAACTTGAAATCGCCAGTGGGTCTCAGGATATGAAGTGCTTTCCACAGTCATTCTGTCGCTGTTCAATTTAGTTGCAAAAGATGACCGTATAGACGACCAAGCCAGCACTTCAGGAACACAAAAGCTATGGGTCGAATTTGTCTACAAAATTGGAGGAGCAAAATACTAGAAATTGCCAGTCAATCTGTTTTGTTTCATGAGGCTTCAGCTTCGGCCCCTCCTCAGCTAGTTGACCACCTGTATGGGTCCCCACTTGGCTGTTTTGACCACAATCGCATTCTTCAGCTGGTTCGGAGGGATCTGACAGCGCAGCTTGGAAACAATTAATGTCACCGGATTTTTTGAACCGTGCTTGGCTGGGGATCCCGAATCATGCTACTGACTGCTACTGAAATGGTACCCCCCTAGCTCAGCAGCCCAGGGGTTCATTGATTCTCCTGGACCGAAGCATCATCTACGGGGCTGAATGTTGCACCGGGGACCGATCTTGGGGGATGCATACAACACAGGAACCAATCACGAAAGGATCTCAAATCTTGAAGCCTACATCTCTGACATTGAAGCTCACTTCCTCCCCTTGTGGTTATGTATTGGTTTAATATTCCCGGAGCAGCCCTGTAAACATGTGGCTTTGTCCAAAAAGAAGCAAGACTCCCAAGAGATGGACATTCGTAGGATTAAAAACCCTCGTGTGACACGACTGCCTCAAGAGGCTGAATTGTTGGTGCCTCGTTTCCCATGTGCGCATAGACCCTCTCGAAGATTTTCATCTTCATGGTCTCTTTTGCGCCCTGAAGCATTTGTTGCGGCCATAACGCACATGGGGTCCCTAAATTCAGCTCGGGAAACTCTTTCTGCCAATTTCGGGGAGGGATCATCAGCCAACTCCAAATCCAACAAGATCAGATTGAGACTTGAAACTGATCCTAGCCGGCCTACCCCCATGCTTTTACCCATGTTTCGTGCTTAGAAGCCGCATCTTTCGGCTGTGTTGGTTCACATCACCGCTGAGCTTCCGGGCAATATCTGCCTCCTCCACGTGTTCCAAGGTTTTCTCCATATCTGTGGTGCCCGGCGTTGGTACAACGCGGGGGAAGATATGGGTGAACCATAGGGCCTTAAGCCACCAAGTATGGGGATTGGATAGTTCGTTCGTTTTTTTTTCTAGCTAAGTTGGCTTTCGTTCAGCTTTAGTTCAGTGGGTAAAAAAAAATGGGGGCACAGGTCACATGACCTGACCAAAATCTGATAGAATATATATATTATATATATATATATACACCCTAGGGTACACATACAAACAAAAGTGGAAAACCAATGGTTCCGCTAAGGAAACGATCTACTTAAATGGTGGGTTTTCCACATCTTTCTGTAGGTTTGCAGGAGGGGCCCCATAGCGAGCATGCTTTGTTCATCATCTGGACTAGACATGACCAGCCTACTGAGGGTCCTTTGGTACTGCGTCCAGTTCGGGGGTCGGTTCCAAATAATAAGAGGATGATATATAGCTCTAGTTGCAGGGGCAATTTGGATCCCAAATCAAACAGCCGAGTACTGCTATGCCCCTCATAACCAGTCGTCCTATGGTGTTATCAAAGGGTGTACTAAACATTGGTAACCATGGAATCACCCATTTAGAGTCACAAAGCAAACTGCACTCCCAAGATCCCCCAAGGTGAACCATTTGAATGACCAACTTTTTACTCTAATTGGTGAGACAAGTACCCCAAGAAAACATGATAGAGTTCAGTAACTGTTCATTCTTTCAGGAGTTTAGTAACATGTTTGACCAAAATTCTACATCTAAACTTGGGCAACGCTCTCCCGCTATGGGTCACTATGGGTCCCCGGCTGGTGGCACATGGGGAGCTCATGGCTTCGTTGACCCATTGCTCCTCTGTCAGGACACCCAACCTGTGTCGGCTGTGTTTTTTCGCCCGGTGAAACGGTGAAACCCAGGGCTATTGAGACCCACATACGTATAGTATAGATGTGTGTATATTAATACCCTCTGGTAAACTAACATAACTATGGAAAATCACCATTCTTAATGGGAAAATCCACTATAACTGACCATAGGGTATATGTGGGTATGGGTCAAAATTGGGTACCCCTAAAAATAAATGGTGAATACTAAGCATAGACCCATCCCCATGTAATTAATTGTACAACTCATTGTCAAATGTGGCTTTGTAGCCCAGCCATCATTGTATACCGAGCCTCAAATGTGGGCCCCGTTCAGTCAGCCGATTCAGCCGGTCAGACCCAGGGATGCCGAACTCCCAGTAGCCACCGTGGAATGTTGGGATCTTCCGTAGCCACCCTTCGGTTTTTCTGTCTTAAAATCGCTCAAAAACCATGTCTTTTTCGTAGGATCATGTGGGGATCCACAGGGCATCTCCATGTGTTCTGTACCAGTCCCAAAGGTCCATCCGAAAGCAAGATTTCCATCCAGTTCCAAAGAATCAAGGGGCAATAGGTGCTATGCCTGGCAGACTGATTTCTTCACATCCAACAAACGTTGCCAGAAGCACCTGTCATACGGTCCATCAATGGGAGGTGCTATCAGCCCAATGTTGCAGTAATTTGGTTTTGACCCCCCGTCTCTGGCTTAAAACCCGGTACCCTAGTGAATTCAGAAATCGGTGGGACATGGACATTTCATTTCCAAAAAATATGGAAAAACACAGGTTTTGATCCATCCCAATCTTTATTTTTTCTTCTGACATGCATTTCGCCAAGTTCGATCCACAGGCTCCCCCACTCAGCCAAGTCGATCCTCGGCTTTGCAGAAGTTTTTTTGTTTTGGTGCACTGGATCCTATGTTGGGGGATTGTTGGGGGATAACCTCCTTCATTGGCCAAGTGATGCCAAGTGATGCCAAGTGTATGGGGTAAAATCCAAAAAAAAATGCCCAAATCTAGTGATTTTGTTACATAGCTGGTCCAGGGTACCGGATTCGGGGTTCACACTAGGAGAAATGGAGTGACGGGAGAATTGGCCGTTGGTGCAGGGGGTATCCATAGTCCATCAAACAAACCCACCCACATGTGCTTAGAAAAGGCAAAGTACAGCTCTGCTATCAGATACTGCCGCCGAAATGGAACCTCTGCTTTTATTTGGTACCTATCAATTTGGGAGGAGTAGCTATGGTTGCCCGCTGCTATGGTCAAACTCGCTAGAGTAACCTACATTCCCTGGAAACCTTGTGTTTGTACCGAATCAGTGTAAGGTTCAATGGGTCGATCAAGATCAAAACGAAAAACACACCTGGCTGATTTGTTTCGATTCATCTCCATTCTTGGGGCTTTGAATTTGGAAACCAGCACCCAGACCCCCCCCATCCATCCCCCCCAGGCCCTCAGACCCCATGGTTCTGACGCTGCCACTGGCACTAGCACTGGTCTCTTTGGGACGACCTCGGCCAGTCATCAACGCCAGCTTGGGAGTTTTTAGGAGCTGCAACTAAGCCTCAAGCCAGACCCAGAGAACCAGTCCATAGACCGGAGACTCCTACAGTTGACTCTAGGTTTGGTGGTTTTTTTGGAGTGGAGCTTGCCTCCCTAGAATGGTCTCCATCAAGCTTCCAGACTAGAATAAGGTAACTCTTATATGGATTTTTTCAGGGGGGATTAAGTTGCTCCTTTCAACTCTGCAGGACCTCTTCGGAAATAGTATAAATATTCAACTCACCGAGTCCACAAGCATTTGCATTGCTCACCCATAAAAAGACCTGATGATATCAGGGTTTGGATGCGTTTCTCTGAAAGTCTTGCAAAAAACACCAAAGCCCCATGTATGGTTTCGCATCAGCATTTTCCACATGACGACCGCAATTCTGGCTTCCCATTTCCGGACAAGCTCCTCCAGCGAGCGCGCAGTGAAGGCCCGGGCCAAAGGGCTGCGTTGAGTTGTTGAGTGGTCATCATTTCCCCCTGATCCCTACCTCCCAACATCAAAAATCATAGTTGAGTGTTTGAAAACCAGCTTGAGGCTCGCACATTCCGTCCTTTTGTGGGCACAACTTGCTGCAAATCTGAAACTCTATTCATTTCATATGGGGCCTGTTATGAAGGACCCCAAAACTATCCAAAACCTGTGATTTTTGGAAAGGAATTGATATGGGTGTCCCGCATTTCAAAAAAACCCATGAAAGCCCCCGTATATCTTGTTCCAGCATTTGAATGCACCTGAAAGGCCTTTGGGGCCAGATGTACTGCCACAGGATGATTCCTGACAAGTGGAAAATTGCTGGAAACTACCCGGAACAGGCCATGAGGATCTATGTTTTCTGTCCTGCGACATGCAGACTTTTTTGTCAAGTTCGTTCCTGTTCTGTAAGTTGTCGTTTTGAGCGGTCTACGGTATACCGGTGACACCGGTATCCCCCCATTTTTGCGGCAATGCCATATACTCCCTGTTGCACTCCAGAATGTCAAGCCTGGCCCAGAACGTATCAAAGTCACCAATACTTGGAGGTACAAAAAAGAGGGGTTTCACCTATTTTTCAAACAAGTTCTGATATGTTTTTTGCCTTAGGAACTTGCCATTCCCTTGTCAACGTGCCGTTGGTGCGATAAGTTGCCAAGTTGCCAAACGCAAAAGCCCTCGCCAACGTGGCTGGTGAAGGTTTCCCCCTCTGTCTGCGGCGGCTGATTGAAATGGCAACAAATCATGACTTTCAACTCACACATTAGGTATCTAGGGTGAAGCCACACTCTGCCAAGTCTCAGAATACCAGACCAGATTTTACCTTTTCATATCATGAACTCAAAGAGTTCAAAATTTTTGCAGCCTTTCTTAGTTCCGCTTTCTCGACTGGAACCCATCAAGATATTGGACGAAGGTCCAGCTGAGGATTCGCACCTCCCCTTGGATGAGGCGAAACTTGCTCGGATCAAAAATCAATCGCCAGCTGCAGTACAACCTGGCTGGGCTTCGGAAAATCCAACAAATTTCATGCAGAAAAAGGTTGGCTAGTACCAGTAGAATGGCAGTAACCCACAAAAAAATAGACAAGGTCCTACCAAAATGGTGCCAGTTTACCTTTCAATCTGTTTGGGGGTTACTATTTAAAAAATAACTTCAATCCCTACATTGCAATTAAAGAAAACCCAAATAAACTGCAGCCACAAGCACCACCGAAAGGTTCTAAGAAGACTTGAAGAGTTCCTTGAGTGGAATCTAAAAATGTGAATGGTTGCAATGATGGGCTGGAAATACTAAACTCCCAGATCTTGGTTCTGAACATCCACTGCCCATTGGGATGTGTAGTGCAACCCTCTATAAACTGCCAAAAAAAAACCCATAAACTACACATATGTGTGATCTTGGGTCCGTTGGGATGTCCCAAATGGATCAGTGGATTGGCATCCCAAAAAAAAAAACATTTTTATATCAGCACTCGACATGGAGGAATCAATAGAGACATTCAAAATGGTTGCCTCCTTTCGATTTTTGCATTGGTTAAGCCTTCCACGTCTTGCTTCAAAGCAGCGATTTTTTGTTTCGTTTACGGAAATCTCCTTGTCCCACAAGACTCATTTGTC
>CAMXCT020002458.1:265000-267500 GCA_947184155.2 Cladocopium goreaui | reverse complement strand
GAAGCTCACCTGGTTTTCCCTCCAAAACATCACAGCCTGTGGCTGCGAAGCCAAAGCTTTGCTTCCAGCGTCCTGCCTGACATGATGGCACTACATCTTAAACCTTCATTCAATAACGCTCACCCCCAAATTATCCAGACTTACACTTTTTCAGTATTGAAAATTGAAACCCTTTGATTCGAACAAGGGTTGACAAAGGGTTCTTAGTCCGGTCAGGGGATCGAACCTGGTCTTTTCGAGCGAGTCGAGGGTTCAAGCTACCCTACAAATTGGGAAATAACCATATAGTGCTATACAAATATATGCATGAGTACAGTATAAATGTAATACCTGCAGTACTCCACTTGATAAACCATCTGCCCATGAAATGTCAGTTTCTTACCAGATTGACTTGTTCTGGCGCCAAAGTTCGTTAAACAAAGACTCCTGAACGATGATAGTTCTCCGAATTATGAGCCCTCCCATTTCCCACAAATGTCTTATTCACATCACAGCCGGAACATGCCAGAATAAAGGAATAAATTGAATCACCTGAACGTACCAAACCCTACTGATGTTTCTTTCTCACCATGGCAAACCCATTTCCATGGGATTTTTCGGGGTCCAATGGGGGGATGAAACTACAATATTACATGATGGAAAATTCCCTTCCTCGGGTAGTTGCAAATCACCAATTACAAAGGTCGATACTTTGAAATTGTGGTGGTTGACATCCCTATGATATCTCCATGATATCCCAAGTTCGCGTATGTTGCTGCCAAGGATATAGGGGTTGTCCCCACTTTCCATCACTGCAAAAGCACCTGCCACGCCGTTTGGTTACCACCGCTCCATCGCTGTTCCGGGCGTCAGCCATGTGGTGACTGCCGTTCCTTTCCAATTGGCCATCTCTGGTTTCTCATTTGTTTGGGCCTGTTTAGGTGGCTCAACAAGAAACAAGCATCACATTTTTTCAAACCTGGCTTTGGTACACAGGTATGAACCTTGCACATTGCAAAGCAATTTTGTGTTTTGCGATACCCCACGTTTTCCACTGAATTCACATCGGTGCAATGCAGGTTTAAATTGGTGGTGGTCATCATTTCACATCATATCAGATATCATCTTTGAGTCTTGAGCGTTCGATCATCGTAGATCATGATAATGATATCACATCAAGCTGACCATCTCATCAATGTCATGGGAATTATCAATGTCTGTGGTTTGTTTCGCTGAAGTGCTCCGGCCATGACGGTGGAAGGCCAAGATCTTTACATAACATGTTTGGTTTACCTAGACCAGAGAAAAATCAGGACATGGGGGGCAAATAACTTACTGGTGCTTAGTAGGGAATGTGGGTTGCCGGGATGATTATTATTAGTGGTGATGGATCATTCCCTCATTCTCTCTACGTTTAGCACCAGTAAGATAAATTGTCCAAATAGCCTTCCGCCAGGTGAAACCCATAGATTTCTTTGGTTGCTTGATGGAATGCGAAGGTCCCGAAGAAGTAAAACCCTTGGAGGCAACAACATTTCCGCGCCCATCATTCCAATTCCAAAGCAAACAAGGGGCCCGGTGGGAAATTGTTTTTTCCAACACTATTTAAAATCACATAATTCAAGCCATTCATCAAATGATTCAAGAAAAATGCATCATAAGGCCATACATGGACCCAAATCCAGTAAAATGTTGAAAGATTGGGGCAAAGGCATTGGAATCAAGGCACCGGTAAAAATCTATGGTCCAGAACGCACATTAAACATTTGGGAAATGTATGGAAGTGTATGGATGTTTTGTAAGCACTAGAACTTAAAATTTGCGGGGACCGGATCCGACATGTTGTCAACCTGCTAAACCCAAACTCAGTAAGAAAAGGTCGGGGCCTAGATCCAAGGGAATTAGGTACCAGTAGGTTTTTTAATTCAACCCAGCTGGAAAGATGGGAAAAAAAAACGGTGATCCAAGGATGGAGCCACGTGTCTCAGAGGCGAGCCACGGCCATTTCTCCAAATCCAAAAAGGAAACATCAAAAAGTCTTAAAATTCAAAACTGAGCAAGAATAGGCATGCATAGCCACATAATCATAATCATACTCATAATCATACTCATCATCATTTCATGCAAAGATCAACTCGCTGAAGCTCAGAAAGAAACAGTAGAAAAGGGGAAAAAAATAAACAGCAAAATGCAGCGAACCAGAAAGAAAAATGCAAAAAATGCAAAAAAAAAAAAAGAACAACGAACCAAGAGAACAATATTTTTTCGGACACGAATGCTATATATCTAACAGCTACCAATATCCAATATAATGTATGTATGGATGGCTAAAGAGGAGCTAGCTGCAAACAGTGTAGATGCAAAAGCACCTTCCAAATTGAGCATTGAAGACTCTGCGCAGCATTGTGCGTTCTTGCAATGAGGTAGCGAAAACTAGTCTTGACTATATAGTACGTATCCATATATATATATATATACAATTATATGCCTTGAATGAATGAATGAATGAATGAATGAACGA